>JANQBM010244765.1:11830-21852 GCA_025594535.1 Erythroxylum domingense | reverse complement strand
ATATAAACTAACAGAACTTAAAGAAATAACAGCAACTAAGTCTGAAATTGCAGCAGCGAAGGCAAACTTTCAACAAAATTACTAGATTTATCTCATGGGAAAACAATGATTATCATAATTGAAGCAACATAATAACAAATTTGATAACCCATGCAATAAACAATGAACATAGTGAGAACTCTAGTGCCATTTTGTCGAACCATAACAAGCAGAACTATAATAACTACTGGTTTTGGGGTAAGAAGCAACAGCTGCTGCAATTTTTCACTACTTCCTTTGAGGTAAGGGGAATGCATCTGTTGTATGGATAATTAAGATTAATCAAAGTGAACCTGTTGCTCAAAAATCCAAGACATGAGAGAATAGGTCTCCAAATATATATGCCATATTAATGACCTCGACCAATGCATTTGAGCATTTACATTGGAAAAAAATCCAATTGTTGGTAAGTCTGCAACATATATCAAGTAATGAAATCGACAATCATTGTGACGACAATCATTCATTTGGGCCCAAATCGGCTCACCATAAAATTGTTGGATTGGTAGTCTTAATAAAATAAGCCATCTATACTCTCACTACCATATATTTCCATAAAGTTGATGTTAGAACACGTGAATAAATCAGCCTTCTTGCCACTTTAACATCGTATGCAAATTAGAAACGAGTATATGGATTGCTCTTTTATTCCATTAGATGGAATGTCACTTCTACTCCATAGGAGACTTCAAGAGAAAAGGAAAGATTATAACAAGTCCTAAATATTTTACTAAATTGAAAATTAAAAGAAATTAGAGGAGAATGAAGAATACTAAGGATTCCTAGAGAGAAAATCTGCAATTCTCAAAATGGTATTAGAATCACTAGGTTTAATTGTAACTTGAAAGAGAAAAGAAGATTTAAATGAAACGTCAAAAAAGGATTCCCAGAAATAAATCTGTAGTTCTCAAAATGGTAACAAAACTATTAGGTTGAATTAGAACTTGAAAGAGAAAAAATATTTAATTGAAATGCCTAAAAAAATTCAGGGAGCCAAAACAGAAAAGAAATACAGAACGACGACAGAGTTGATTACTTTTAGTTGGGTAAGTGGCAATTATTTTAATGGAAAAACCTGATACTTCTAATAAGAAACAATACTTGGAGGATGACACTATTACTTAAATACCTTAGAGGTAGAATATAATATTCCTTCATATTATGGATCAAAATGTAATTAAGCCAATATATATGTAAAGGATCTAAGTCTAAGACTTCCGCATTTGATCATATGTTCAAAAACAAATCAACTATATTTTTCTATAAGTAATATCCATTTTCTAACGAAAGCTAGACGGAAAAGGAAGATATTGTGGGAGCAAGAAACCCGTCACAAGGAATTTCTTTGCAACCTATGCTATGAAAGCAACGTACTGTCATACTTTGCTGTCAATTAACTTGCCTAAGCCTTATATGCACATGATCATTTCCAATGGTGATGAACAACTCTTCTTGACATCATAAAAGAGAAGGGATACAGAATATATTACCTGTAGATATTTATATTTCTTATATCAAGCTGCCATTACTAATCTGTGCTCCGTCCATGCTGTAATCTCAAGGTCTTCATGAGGAAAGCTATCCTTTGCAATCACAAGGCTATTAAAATATTAACAAACCACAACAGAAAAAAAAATACAGTACATAAAAAATTTAGGAAGAGGAACTTTAATTGATTTTGAAGAAAAACTCACTATTATCTCTACAAAATAACAGTGGATACTTTAAATAGACAATTTCATATGGTTTGTTGCAAATTTTTTTATCACTACCACCGAATCTTAGTGAAACATAATAATAAACACTCAGTGGGCTGTATTTCCACAACCTTAAAATATAAGAATAGATAACAACCAATTCCTAAAGTATAGGGATAAAAACAAAGCAGAATAAGAACAAGTCAAAAAACATATGTTTAATACTTCAATTAAACCAACAATCCACCCCTTAATTCAAGGATGGATGTCGTCAACTCCCATCATGGCACAAAATTGATTAAACTTTATTTCCGGTAATGCTTTGGTTAGGATGTTTGCTGGCTGGTTATCAGTGTTGAGATACTGCATTTTAACAATTCCTTTAGCAACTAAATCACGGATGAAATGAAATTTGATCTCCACATGCTTTGTTCTCCCTTGCTGGATAAGATTTATGGAAAAACCAATTGTTGATATATTGTCACAGAAAATAACAGTTGCCTCCTTCTTCTCTTTCCTAAAATCTTCTAATATTCTTCTCAGCCAAACCACTTGACAAGCTGTAGTTACAGTAACTGCATACTCTACTTCAGTGCTTGAAAGTGCAATAGATTTTTGTTTTTTAGAGGACCATGAAATTGCTCTAGAACCAAGATTAATCAAATAGCTTGTTGTGCTCTTCCTGTCATCTGCATTAGAAGCCCAATCACTGTCAGTAAAAGAGAAAAAAGTATTTGAATTTGATTTTGAATATCGGATGCCAAAGGTTGATGTTCCTTCAATGTGAATCTTGCTTGGATTGTGCATGAAACGAGAAATAAGACCCGTTGAATAAACAATATCAGATCGTGTATGAGTAAGATACATAAGACTTCCTACAATGTTTCTGAACATTTTCTCATCAACCCTTTTAGCCCCATCATCCAAACATAATTTCTCATTTGTGTTCAGTATAGTCTTGATAGTTTTGCATATCTTAATTCTAGTTATTTTTAACAAATCCACTGCATATTTCTTTTGACAAATGAAAATACCAAATGAAAATAAATAATGCAATGAAACAAGGTTAGACATTTCAAAGGTTTGCATCATGGACTCTTTAAACATGTTTATCATTTTTTATGAACTCTTAGTATAAATTATGTCATCCACATATAAAAAAATAGCCAAAATGTCACTTTTATGGACTTTCACATAGAGTGTAAGTTCATTATGACTCTTTTGAAAACCATTTTCAGTAAAATAAGAGTCAATTTTTCTATAAGAAGCCCTTGGAGCTTGTTTGAGCCCATAAAGTGCCTTGTGTAGTTTATACACTTTGTGCTCTTAATCTTTCAAAATAAAACCTTTAGGTTGTTCAACAAGTACATATTCTAAAACCTCACCATTGAGAAATGTAGATTTTAGATCCAGTTGAAAGACTTTCCAGCCATTATTAGCAGCCAAAGACAAAAGAGTTCGAATAGTGTCAAACCTAGCAATAGGAGTACAAGTTTTAGTGAAGTCAGTACCTAGAGTTTGAATATATCCTTTGGCTACTAACCGTGCTTTATGCTTTTGTAAAGAGCCATCATGATTGAGCTTGGATTTGTAAATCCAATTGGGAACAATTGCTTCTTTTCCTTCCCGCAGGTTTACTAATGTCCATGTTTGGTTCTTTTCAATTGCTTTGATCTCTTCTTCCATTGCTACACACCATTCTCTTTTCTTGATTGCATCTTCAAAGTTACTAGGTTCTGAACTTAGACCAACGTATTGAAAAGATTCATAAATTTCCACAAAATTTCTCACCCTTCTAGGAGTTGATTCTAAAGAAGATTCTGAATAAGAAGTTTCCACATGGACAACTGGCTCACAATCATTAATTTCAAGCATGTAACTAAGCTTCTTATTCATATCTTTCCAATCCCAATCATCACCTTCGTTAAAGATAACATCACGACTAATAATCAGCTTCTCAAAAAATGGATCAAACAACCTATAACCTTTAGTTTCTTTGTTATAGCCAACAAAAATACATTTCTTACTCTTTCATCCAGTTTTCTTCTTAATTCAACAGGTACAAATGCACATGCAATACAACCAGATGTTTTTAAGTGAATTACATTGGTTTTACAACCATGCCATGCTTCATAAGGAGTCATCCCTTGAATAGCTTGAGTTGGAAATCTATTCAGAAGATAGACAACCACCCCCTATAGCTTCAACCCAAAATTTCTTAGGAAGGTTTTTTTCCCTTAACATGCTCCTAGCTGCTTCAACAGTTTTTCTATTTTCCCCTCCATAACACCATTTTGTTGTGGTGTATAACTAACTGCATATTGTTTTTGGATGCCATGAAAGCTACAAAAAATTTCAAATTATGTGGAATTGAACTCATCACCATGGTCAGTCCACAATTTTAAAATAGGACAGCCACTTTTTTTCTCAACCATAGCTTTAAGTTCTTTAAAACATTCGAAAGAATCTTACTTTTCTCTTAAAAAATAAACCTAAGTCTTTCTTGAAAAATCATCAATAAAGAGTAAAAATTACTTACAACCACTCAACGAAAGTGTTTGCATTACTCCACAAATGTTTGCATGTACCAACAATAAAGGTTTGGAAGCTCTCCATGAACTTTCTTTAAGGAATTTGTCTCGATGATGCTTTCAAAAAATGCCAGCTTCACAAAGCTTTCTTTCTCCAGTAACTTTTGGAAGGCCATTTACTAGATATTTTTAGACAACAAGGTTAGTCCACCAAAGTTAAGATGACGAAATCTTTGGTGCCAAAGGAGAATATCATCACTACTGGTTGGTTCGAAAACACTACTAGGAACAGTATCAAATACAAGTGGAAACAACTTATCCTCTCCCATTTAAGTATAATAAAGCAATTGCATACTTTTCTTTTCATAAATCATATATTTATCATCATCAAAGACAACTAAATAGCCCATCTTCATCAAAGAAAACTAAATAGCCCATCTTCATTAACTGACCCACACTAATAAGATTTTGAGCCAAACCAGGAACATACATTGCATCATGCAACAATTTCTTTCTAGATTTTGTAAAAACAACAATGGTACCCATACCACATACTTGAACCCGGTTGTTGTTACCCAATCCTACTTCATTCTTTATGGATTCATCAATCTTCACAAAGAATTTTTTATCACCAGTCATATAGTTATTACAACCGCTATCAAGATACCAACCATCATTAGTCATAACTTTGTGAGCAACTAAACAAGAAATGAATAATTTTTCCTCAGAAACATCCTTTTCATTTTTTGAATTTGAACATTTAGCAGCCTTTTTATAACAATTCTTTCCAATATGCCCATATTTTTGGTAACAGTGACATTAGGTAGTATTTTTGTTTTAACCATGCTTCTCTTTATACCAACTATCTTTATCAACATGGTTTATTCTACCACAATAAGAACAAGAAAAAAATCAAAATTGTTACCTTTACCAGAAGAATGTCTTTGTTGGTCATTATTTCTTCCTCTTCCTTTACCTTTTCCATGAAATGATCTACCATGATCGCAACTAGAATTTTCAAAACTTGCTAAATCATTGGAGGTTTTCTTTAACTCAATCTTTGATTGAAAGGTTTGCTGAAGAAAAGTCTCTCCTATTCATTCGTTGCTAATGTGCTTAAAGAGACCCCATTAACTCTTGTGTAGAGTATTTTAACATATTTTTTGACTCTTCATTTACTACAACATGCTCAAATTTAGAAAGAAGACTTCGTAACACCCTCTCAACAACCTTCTGGTCTGTTAGTTCTTCTCTAAATGCCCTAATTTGATTCACATTCAAAAGAACTCTTAAGAAGAATTCTTGAATGGATTCTGATGACTTCATCAACAAATTCTAAAACTCTCTTCGCATAGTTTGCATCTTCACTATGACAACTTTGTCTGTACCTTGATATTCTTCTGCAAGTAATTTCCAAGCCTTCTTTGATGTTATGGCTGTCATAACACGGGAAAAAATGGCTTCATCTAATGCCTTAGCATCCTTCTTTTTCCTTTCTTTCAGCTCATTTCATTTAGCAGTGGTGGTTAGCCTTGTACCTTCCTCCATATCTGCAAAATCACCAAGACCATTTTCAACTAAATCCCATAAGTCATAAGATATAAATAAAGTCCTCATCTTTATACTCCAAAACTGGTAATTGAGGCTAGTAAAAATAGGAAGGTTTTGAGATGAGTTTAGATTGACACTAGTAGAAGTCATTTTGCAACAAGGCCCTGATACAAACAGTTAAAATATTAACAAACCATAACAAAAAAAAAAACAAAGCAAAAAAAATTTTGAAAGAGGAACTTTTATTGATTTTGAAGAAAAACTCACTAAAATTTTTACAAAATAATAACGGACAAAATAGACAAACCCATATGATTTGTTGTAGAAGTTTTGATCACTACCATCGAATCTTAGCACGTGTTTAATACTTGAATTAACCTAACTAAGGCTGTGATGTCGTTTAGTAGTAAAAGGGCTGGAAACATAAAAGATGGTCAGGTATACTAACATATTAAGAATAGAGTCTTTCAACCTAGTAGTAGCATAACTTTCACTTTATTTATTCCTAATCATCAGTATTTTAACCATCTGCAGACAACTGGGGATTTTTTGAAGAGCCTGACTATGTGTTCTTTAAGAACACAATCAAGTATGGAAACAATTACATATATTCCATTTTAGATCACTACATATGGCTAACAGTTTCATGGAGACTTCAAGATATACTTGCTAAAATTTAATTGAAAAAAGTCTTTGCTGAAAAATAAATAATTTTATTAAAGGATTCAATATAGTAAAAATTTTCTTATGATAAATCTATTCCCTATGCCCCATTCGTTGATGATGATGCATTATTAAGACTATACATTAAATGGTAAATGAGAAAAATAGAAACTATTAAACCATTCCTGCCATGCAAACTTCAAGCAACTATGAGCATGTAGACAGATTTTCATTCACTGGGGTTTTATTATAGTAATAAATCCAACCATTAAAAACCTAGTTTTACAATAGATCTCTAGGATAATATAGTATAAAACCAAACATAAGTCCCTAGTTTGTCAGAAAATCCTTTTCTAAATGTATGATACCTAATTTAGAAAACAAGTTAGTAATCCATGTTTAGTAAATTAAAAGCATAAAATCCACATTAAAAAGAGAAGGGTGGTTTCATACAATGAAGTATATGATATAATTCTAAGTTTGTATAAGAAATTGATGATGTTTTAATTTTTTGTTTCATATATGTTCTTTAATCTGAATATAACAAAATAACTATCTAGTTACTTATTGCATATGTAGGGTGGAACAATCAAGTGATGTCCATCAAATATGCACTAAAAATTAGGTTATCAAGTGTGTTTAAACTGAAGAAAGTCAAATAATATATTTTTTTATTGTATGTGGAAAAGAACTGTCCTTTCTAACATTTTTATAATCCTTTAATTTGTTTATATATGAAACAGAAACTCAATAACAATTTAAAAGGTGACCAACTTGTGGCAATTACAATTTGTGCAATTTCAATTTGACAGGAACTAGTCTCCCGATTAATATCTGATCTTGACCTTGAAAAGCAGAATCTTAACTTCAAAACACGGAAGGGAATCTTTGCTCTGTAATGATTCGAAGTACGTTTAGAAATTAAAAGAAATCTTTTGAAATTACGTATTAAGATCCAAAACATGCTGACTAAGAGCAAAAAGGAAGACACCAACTTATCATTCAAACAACTATTTCCATCCTAAAAAAAATCAAAACTGTGTTTTGGTGCTAAAATTATTGTGCAAGCTGTAAAAAATATTGAGAGATTCCTTATAAAACGTGTAAAAGGAATTGAAATTTTCCTTATGCAACATATAAAAGTAACTACCGCTGACACTAGTCAACTAAAGGAAGGTGCACAAATGACATAGCTCTTTCCTAGATTTAATAACAGAAAATAAAGGTATCATGTAATAACGGAAAAAATGCACATACTTTGACAAACCAGAAAACAATCCATCTTCCTCCTTCTCATCACAATACACAAGGGAGCTTTTCCCATGCATTACTCGATATGGGGAACGCACAATCTTCCCTGTAACCAGACAAAGGTCCAAAACTCATAATGTAACTAGATGTTCAAATAGCTTTATTCTGGAAACTTATCAAGTTGTTATTTACTCTCATTGATAGCAGTACAAGACACTGCTTTGAATTTTCAATACGTCAACAACCATAAAGGTTTTACATATCTATTATACTCACCTCCAAAAGTCTCCCCAATGCACTAGAGACCCATACACCAAATAAAGGCACAATACGTCCAAGTTCTAGAACAGTCTGCAGTGATATTCCAGAATCTTGGAGTGCCCCTGAAAAAAGAAACAGACGCCATTTCCAATTCGTTTCTTGGTTCGGATTAACTTTGAAAATTCCTAGTGAACGAAGTACATTAACCGATGCAAAACATTCACCCTGCATCAATAACATTACACCAACCTAGCCCTGGGGATATTAGCACTCCTCTCAGATTTTTTCTGCTAAAAAAGAAAGGAAAAGTTACACAAGTACCCAACAAAAACAAGCCACACATAACTGTATCAAGGCATAAAATACTAGATTAGCGCATATAAACCGCAGAAGTTATGAATGCTTACTCTTTCAACTCCTCAATAGTTAACTCATCATTCCAGTAAACCTCAAAATAGCATCCAAGCTCTGCCATATACCACATAAACATAAGGAATTAGAAAAATGATTTTGAAAATAGAGGAGAGAGGATAATCACAACAAACACAACAATCACGTTAAAGCATTTGGAAAGTGCAAGTATTGAGAATATCAGGCAAAGCAGAAAATAGCTTGGAGAATTAGAGGCCTTCGAGATGATAAAATGCAGTCTCAAGTAGCCAATGCAATACAGTTCAATACAGCTTGATAAACAAACTAGGAGGAAGCTTTGAGTATGAATTTGGTTTCTTCAAACAGGAGGAGTTCATTCATAATTTTAAATGAAACATAATTAATCAGTGAGACATTTAGATGTTCAAAAGAATCTATAAATCCATTTCCAGGGTTTTGTGACTTGTAAAGACTATTATGTGACACTAAAGTGAAAAGCAGGAGTAAACATCACAAATAAGAAACAAAATACTTTTTAATCTTCCTATGCTGATGCTATAAGAAAAACTACTGAGAATCATAATCGTAGCAACCTATGTTATATCATATTCACTACATCCAAACAACTTAGAAGATTGAAATTTCAATTTTGAGAGATACACTAGAACAAGGACCCAACTAATGCCATAAAACCAAGAAAATATGAAAATTTAATATGATAAAAATAAAACAGACAAAAAAGGAAAAAAGAAAAAAAAACAAACTAACCTGACAAAGATTGTAAGTGAAACTGTCATAATTGTCAATGACAACTATGGGTATCTGTTTGACTTCTGTATCATTGAATGCCAGAGAATGCAAATTCAATTCCGTGACGACAACTGGACACTTTGCAAAAAAATTGTTGTCCCTCTTCACAGAAAAGCTCAAATATGATAATTAAACAATAAAACAAAGGATAGAAAAATAAATCGCACAAGCGGATAACACGTTTAACATTGAAAAAAGGGAAAAATGGTAGGAGAAAGAAAGTCACCTGAGAGCAAAGAGATTGCAGAGAGGTGAGTTGAAGGTGGCTTAGGATGAGTTTTGAAGGAAAGTGAGGCTCTTCTTTGCAGCAAAAGAGTAGACTGAGATGGCAAGAAAGCTATTCTTTGGGATCTTCATCAAATTGTAAAAGTTCCACTATTTTCTTGCAAACAACATGCCATGAAAATACTAATTTAGCTATGCAACAGATAGGCTGAGCATTATACCATACCTATGAATCCACAAACAGGAAAAACAATCGGTGTAATGAAAAAACCGTAATATATGAGCAGACATATCAAACCATAAGGTCAACTTAAGACAACGGTAAACTTCTTCTTTCGAGCTCCCTCTCAAACCTATTATAAAGAAAGCAAAATCCTTCAGAACATGAATTCATCAACCTAATAAATAAAAACAATTTTCTTTTTGCGGAGAAATTATTTAACAATATATAACCTACAGAAAATAAGGGACTCCATTTGAATTTTTATTTTAAAAGCTACATTTTTAAGACAATACCATAAGCATAACATAATTTTAACTTGCTTTACATAATGAAAAATAAACCAGACATGAAGGTAAAACAGAATGGTAAAAGGATGTAAGAAAATTGGGATTTGTTACA
>JANQBM010244560.1:0-21855 GCA_025594535.1 Erythroxylum domingense | reverse complement strand
CAAGAAAATGCATTTCCTTAATCTCTCTTTGAGCTCATATGTACTGAAATTTCGGGTCCTAACCCTTAATATGAGAACGGGATGTTACATTACATCTCATTTTATCCTAAAGAGTAAAAATAAAAAACTTCCCATTTGGAGGTTTAGGATGAAATGTAAAATGATAAACAAACTTACACTATATTATATTATAAACCCTTTATCTAAACAACATTTCACTATATTATATTATGAACCCTTTTATTCCTCCTAAACAACAATTTTTTAATATTATATCCATTTACTTTCTTTTATATTATAAACCATTACATTCCATTCTATTAAAAACTTTACGTTCAATCGACTATAATATTACAAGTCAGTGTTAACTTAATTGCAATTTCACATGTATTTATGTTTGTTTCCATTCCACTATTAACAAAATTTAACAAAATTCTCAGTAATCTTCACCTGTTCTAAGGAGTTATCTGCCCACTCAAAGTGATAGAGCTAATTATATTGATATCAGGGTTCTTCTCAAAAGGAAGGCCATTGCATTAATCAGTGGTCCTTGGCCCGCGACTCCGCGAATTTTTGTACATTGAATTTCAAGGCGGAATCGACGAAGGCCTTGTTTGGTTCATAGCTGATCAGCTAATTTTTAGCTGATTGACTAAAATTAGCTATTTGACTTAATCAAACAGATATTTGTTTTGTTTGGTTGTTGGCTGATTTAACCTAACTAGCTAAAAATAAAAAGCTCCTTGTAAGCAACATTTTGTGGCAATCAGCTATTTATTTTTACTATAATCCCAATTTTTCCTTTAAATTTTTGGCCAACCTTGTTACAGTCTCTCTCGTTTTCTCTAGAAGAATCACTCTCACTCTCGTTTGCTTCTCTGCTTGGCTATCTCTCTCTGCTAGATTCATCTCTCTCTCTTAGCTAGGATCAAACCTTCCCTTATTTGGTGATATCTCGTCTCTCGTTCTCTCTCTAATGTGATTTATTATTGTTATTTTCCTCTTTTTTATCATGGTTGGCTTTGTTTTGTTCATCAATCACAACATCAAAAGCATCTGTGAACTCGGGTTGCTTTTAGATTTTTAGGTATTGTTGTGACCTGATCAATTGGAGCTTTCATGTCATCAACTTTGATGATTATCTGCTACTTATTCATGATAAATATGTTTTCTTGATCTACGTTTTTACGTGGGTTCTTAATGCTATTTGGTATCTGGGTTTCTTTTAAAGTTGTTTTCTTTGCTCTATGTGAATCACGAATCATTTAGGTTTCATGAGTTTAGGATGAGATCTCGAGGAATTTTCTATGCTCGTTTATTGATTTCATCGAGGGTTTGATTGTTGCTAAACTCCATTGTTGGGTCAAAGTTTTGTTCTTTGTACTTTGTTCTAATGATCTGTTAGTAATGAAAAGGTTGATTGAGTGATCTGATATGGAATGAGTACTTGTGGTGCAGTATGATAAATGGAAAACTGAAGTTTGGAGGTAATTTCAGTACTATCTTGATAGATGGAGTCCTCATCAGTAGGAGAGGTGGGTTGGGACCTTGGTGGTGGTCATGTTCTACATTTTAAGAGTTTACTATGTTCAAGGGTTTTACATTATTTCGTATGGGTTACGGATCTATGTCTTGAATATGTTGATTGGTTTTCTTTCACACAAAGTGGATCCTCAGCTAGAAGCTCTTGATGAGGCTTCTCTGCCAACTAAAGGTTTTGATGAGTTCAAGCCTTTCATTCACCGTTTACTTGAGTTTAAGTTTGGTAAGTTGTTTGTTTATTAATTTTACTATCACAATCATTTTTTTCAGTTATGTTCTACTGTCTTTAACATCGTCCAACTATCAAAACATTTAAATTTAAGCTTCTATAAGAATGCCACCTTTTAATGTGGAATCAGTTTTCATAGAATTTAATCTCAAGTACTTGTATACGCTATTGGTGGCCTTTTGGTTGGAAGAGAAGACATTTTGCAATTTTCTGTTGGTAGTTCGAGCAATTTAACTTCTATATGCAAAGGGTTTTTACTTCTTAGCTTGTTTTGAGACTCTGGCCTTTGAAGAAGAAAAAGAAGATTTGGAAAGTTTTGACTTAAGACACTCTTCTTGAAGTGCGGTGGATCTAGCTTGATTTGGTCATAAGGTTATCATTTTGCCTTCATTGCTTTGGTCTTTAATGTTTGAGCCTCATTAATAGTATTGGCCTATTGGGTTACTTGTAGGTTTTGTGTAAAAAATAAATGGATTTTATGTAAATTTGCTCAATCACGACCAAATTAAAAAAAAATCTTGGCTTAGTCAACTTGTGCTTATTAGCTTTAGCTTTGGTTCTGCCACAAAGCCTTCTCAGTTACCTTTTTGTTTGTAATATTTCCTACAGTAGGTAGTTTCTAAATGTGCTGATATGCAAATTTTACTTGGTGGTGGTTTCAGGTATGTTATTACAAAGGCCTTTGTTGTGGCTTTTGTCTTGACCTTCTTTTCTGTGTTGGATGTGCAAGTTTTCTGGCCAATCCTGTTGTGCTACTGGATTGTCATTCTGCTTTAAAATCATACAGAACATATGTAAACTTTAAAGCTAACACATGTTTTTGATAAACTAGGAGCATACCTTCGTGATTGATTGACTGAATAGTTTTGACTTGATATAGTTCGTAAACCTTCAAGTTGTATTTTTAGTCGTCTTTATGTCTCTGCACTTACACTTCTGTAGTAATTCTAGTGACGATGACTAGTTATATATTGTAATACGTCTTTGTTTAAATTTGGTCATATAGCTGTAATGACTTGAGCTTGATATTGCAGGCTTTACCTTGTTTCTCAGTTTCATAATTGACCGTATGAATCATTATCTAAGTAAACTTATTACTTTAAGAAGTAACGTGGGATCTTCAAAAGAGAGGCTTGAGAGACTTCAAAAAGAGAAAATGCAACTTAAGGAGAGGGAAGAAAAAGCATCCATGGAAATAAAGCTACTACAAGAACAAGTTTCAAAACTATCAGAAAACTTGAAGAAGTTGAAATTGGAATCAGAAGAGAAAGACAGGAAAATTAAAATTGCTGAGGCCTATATTGCTTCCCTCCAGAAACAATCAACAGTAGAGGATACGAGAGGATGTTGTTCTTTTTATTGCGTGTAGAGGATACGAGAGGATGTTATTCTTTTTATTGCGTACGTTTAATGTTCTTTAAGCTTACTGGAGTAGGATGTGTAATAGTTGTGTAATAGTTTTTACTAGTCTTTAGTAATAACCCTTCTTTATAAATTTATGTTCTTGGAATGCTATGAAAATTTATGTTTGTTTATATTTATCAAATGCTATGAAAATTTGTGATTGTTTATATTTATCATTTTTTAATATTATTTACTACTGAATGAATATTATTTACCACTGAATAAAAAGTACTAATAGTAATTTAATTAAATAAATATTTTGTCCTAATTAATAATTTTTGGTTTTAAAAATAACTTCTATTAAAATATGATCATCAATTAAAAAATTATTATTACCCATTCTTAATCAAATTTGTGATTATATATATCAAGAGTTGTTAGAAATTTATTATCAAAATTTTGTGTAAATTGATATTGTATGAAAATATAGATTTCTAACTACGTAGTAATGACTAATGATGTCAATTAAAGACATCATGATTTTTCAATTGATACATATATGTGAATTAATAAAGTATTAAATCATAACTTCTTAATCATGTATTAATGAATAAATTTAATTATAAGGTATTAAAGCCTAGCTTGCAACTTTTTTATTTTATCCGTAACTCCCTAACTTGCAACCATTTTATTTTATCCCTAACTATCTTATTTTTATTTTCATGTTTTATCCCTAACTCTCTCTTTTCTTTCCTTTTTATTTTCATTTTTATCTTTTTCTAATATTATTTAGTTATTTAATAGTTGTTTTGTTACCAAAAGAAGTATAATTCTCTTAAATTATTATATAAACAAATAGAAATTTAATAAAAAAAAATTTAATAATATAATATTTTAAATAAAAATATCTTACAACTTTATATATTTTTTGAATAATATTCACAAGTTAATTCTATTACTCATTTTAAATTAAGAGATAAAATAATTTTAAATTAAATAATTAATAAAAATATTGCTTCTAGTTTAATGACAGTTATACGTCGTTCTTGTATTGTTATAAACCTTTGCTTTAAATGATGATATTTATTTCTTTTGCTCTATTTAAATTGTGTTGTTAAACTTCATTTGTATTGTTATATTTTATGTTTGGATGTATCATGATCATGATCATTATCATTATTATTATTATTATTATTATCATTATTATTATTATTATTATTATATATTTTTTATTTGAGTTATAAACTTATTTTTGTATAATTTAATATCTAAAATCTAAATTCCTATAAAAATATTGAACAAAATATTAAGATATATAATATTCATACCCTTTTTTTTTTAAGTCATATTCTCATAAATCATTTTACACATAAACAATTAATACTAAATAACTAATTTTATCAAACATCAAATGACAAACAGTTAATATAATCAATTAATCAAATCAACTAATATAATCAACTATCAGTTAATATACCAGCTAATTACTAAATAGGATTTGGGATTTTTTGTTTCCATCAGCAACCATTATTAAGTTATTAGAAAATATTCACTCTAAATTTGGCATCACAGTCGCAGACCGTCGACGAGAAGAGGGTTTTTCAACTTCCGGTTGGGTTTTGAGTTTTCTTATTTTCTTAAAGAAAAACACGTCTCTTTCTTTTTTTTTTTTTTTACTTCTTCTCTTTTAGAACTAGAGACAGTCGCATGGGAGAAATCTCAGATTAGGTAACTAAGACAAATTGTTCGTAAATAAATTTCCTTTCTTCGTCTTCCACAATAGATTCTCACCGATGCAAAATGTTGATTTCAACTTTCTTGTGCTTTTCCTCATAGCTCTTCCTTTACCAGTCCGTCGGTTGATAGTCACAACAACAGATGGGTTCTAGTAGAGAAATGGGGAGTAAACCGTGGAAGATAATTTCAAGACCATTGCTTGAAACAATTCTCAACAATCACGCCCACCACCATCGTGTTCCTCAGCCTCTCATCTTGCACGGCCCTCGCGGCGTCGGCAAAACAACCCTCATTCTCGAGCGTATTATTCTCCATCCTCAAGCTGAAGCGGCTTTGTTGAGAGAGAGCGCTGACGCTTAAGATTTTTGTCCTTTTGCAGGTCTCCTCGATGATTGGAACAAAGGTCCACATGTCACTGGCTACGTGGACTTTGCTCAGTCTATCAAAGACCATCATCCGCTACATAACAGCTCGTTTCCATGGGCGTCTTGGTCCACCTGCGACCCTCCAACTCTCACGTATTGCAAAACCCAGCTCGAAAATTGCCTTGAATCAATGGCCGAGAAGGGAATTCAGCTGGGCACCATTACTTCCGCTCAAATCTTCAACACTCTCACGAAATGGCACAGACTTGACACTGCCCTTCGGCGCATAATCCTCCAGAATAATTCCAACGCTACGACGTGGTCACGCAAAGCGATTACTGCTAAAGTTTCGACTTCGGTTTTATGGGACCGAGCAATTTTCGCACTATCTGCTCGATTAAATGCGAAAGAGATTGATGAGATTCTGGGATTTGAGAAGAAAGGGATGAACTTGTCGATGGAGGAGGCTTCTTATATGAGAGAGGCGATTGTTGCATTGAGACTCGCAAAAGAAGTCGTAAAATTACAGCACCAGTGGAGAGCTAATGCCATCGCTTATTTGAATAGAACTGGGGGGTTTTCGAGGTCGTTAGCAAATTCGTGTACTGATTGGCCTTGCTTGTTGCTTGAATTACTATCACAAGCTGCCGAGACTGATTTATTTCAGGTGCTTGAATTGAAAATTTAGCATTTATGTTTTGCTGAGATGGTACATTGAATTGAACATTGCTTTATCTCTTGACATTGCTTTAATTTAACTGACAGCCAAAGCTGGTACTAAACAATATTGAAGTTCTTAAAAGTTCGACTCTGATTGACAACTCATTGGTGTCTGCATCTATATATCATGACAATCTGCTGTGGAGAGTAGTTGCTTTGGGTGCAAATGAGAGGTGCCTGCCTGTCATACTTGTAACATCTGATAGGTGAAGTCCGTTCCTCCACAGCTATTCTTCAGCGTATTGCTTCTTGTACTAGGCTGCTTGATAAAGCCTTTTGTTAGACTTTGTTCTAATTGATTTCGTGTGAAGTCAATCAAATTTTTGTTTGTTGCTTTTTCCTATGTGCATAGTAACTCTGAGTTTCACTGTGATGATAATTTCATCATGCCTCTTCTTCCTGTCAGTATCTTGAAACCTAGTTAAAATTGCCAACCACATAAACGCTAGTGTTCTATATAATTTCTGTTGTGTCCATTCATAAACAATAGTCAGTTTACATGGCCATTCTGCACTAGCAAATCTTGTCATGCTTATTTACGTGTTAGTGAAAAGTTTTAAGCTTTTTGCTTCATACAACATATGTTCATAAGATTTTATTTCCTTCTCCCTCTATTGTTACAGCTACTATTCATACCAGGCATTTGCAGATTTTGGATATCCGAACATATTCATTTCTCGGGAGGTACCTAAATTCAAATTTCTACAACTACTACCATTAGCATCCCTGTTGCTTCTACTTTATGTACACATGTATGTGCTTGCACTTTCTTTCTTCCCCCGAGTCTTACAGAATTCTTTTAATGTTGAATACCTGTTGAATTCAGGAAATCAATTCCATTTTGGAAATGAGTAACAGCAAAGTTTCAGTTATTTGCTTTGCTCCTTGGACTTCCTTTTCAGTATTTTCATCCCAGTCAGAAGACATTGGTTGGCTACACTACTGGATGTTGTTCTTAATGTATAATCACATTTTTTTAAGTACTTTGTGACAAATAAATCCTTTTTCATTCTATCATGGTTATAGCATGCATGTATGTTTTCTTCCTCTAGGAACTCGATGCGTTTTTGTGTACAAACATATTATGTAGTTCTTCTGATATTTTATGGTTCGGTAGTTTCTATTGGTAGTTTCTATTTTTAGTGCAAGGGTGAAGGCTTGTAATCTACTTGCATGCATTGGTGAATTGGGTGCTTATTGCTCATTGAAATATCTTCATCTACAGAATTTTGGCTGGACACCTGAAGAAGCTAAAATGCATATGGTTGACAATTACTTCGATTATTCAGAAGTGAGAAACATTTGTTTGGCATCTCTTTCTAAACTTTTGCTCGCAATGAAAGTATGTTTATCTATGTTGAATTTGCAGTGGACAGTAGTTGTCGAGGTTCTTGGATCAAACCCTCGTCATCTTTTTGAGCTTTATGCACTAAAACAAGGCAACTATTACCAGAAGTAAGACCTTTACTTTTTAATATTGGTATACTTTGTGGAATATATTTAGACTAATGATAGCAGAGAGTATGCATTTAGGAATTGATTTCTTTCTTCTTTCATACCCAGGATATGAATTTATTTGAGTCCATGCAGACCAATGATGAGATTTAATGTTTACTTCATATGTACACGTGCAAAAGCATATTCATATCCAATGTGCATGTTTGCAAGAATTTTAGAATTTTAATGATTGATTTTTCTTTAGTTTTCTCTTTAGTATATTCATATTCAATCATTCACACATATCATGTGATTCCTCATTCTTTGTACTTATCACTTGCATAGCTTTTGTGGAAATATCTGTATCGAGGAATACTGGTTGCCATTCATTGGATTCAAACAGTTCCATACTAATAATGGAAAATTATGTCTTTTTTCCCATTGTATAATGTAGGATGCTGGAAGACAAGTCTAACACATTTGAGGACATTGTAGATGCATATTTAGCATACTTGCAGGTACATTCCTAATGCTACTCTCTGGTGTCCTTGTAGTCTGATTTTCTATCTACAATCCATGATGGTTGTCAATTTTGCCATTTATTTGATTTTTGTGACCTCGAAGGTTCAACAAAAGAAATTGTGCTCTTTACCGAATCCTTTGTATAATATTTTTATCAATTCATTTTCAAATGTATGAGCTATGAACAGTAGGTTATTTTTAAGCATGCCCAATTAATAATATTTTTATCAATTCATTTTCAAATGTATGAGCTATGAACAGTAGGCTATTTTTAAGCATGCCCAATTATTAGATTCTTTCATTTGATGTTACTATGTATAAGACTAATATTTCAAATTTAACAGAAGTTACGTAATTTATACCACTCTTTGGGGTTACATATATTAACTGTTGTTAAATGAAGGATGTAAATCAGTGCTAACTTGGCCAGATGGAAAAGAATATCACTATACGTGCTTCAGTAACGAGTTTACTTTCTATAGATCTAAATAATAGTGATTTGATAGTGACATTTTCATGGTCACCTGTTTTATTGGTGTTGGTAACATTGTGTTCAATTAAGCCATGCGTTGATTCAAAATCTTTGTTTTTCTTCATTTATGAGATTAATAAGTTTCACTTTTTCAATGCTTTAGATTAATGTTGTGAATCCTGCAATGGATAACGCACTAGCTCAACTACAGAAGTTTGCTGATGACGCTCGAAATGGAAAATTTCCAAAAGAGAGATTTCATTTTGGTTCACCTTGGAGACATCCTCCGAAAACAGAAGATTTCAATCTGAACCATAATTGGGCTAAGCTTCAACTCATGGATTTTGTTCGATCTTTTGTGAATACAGAGTTTGGGGTAACCTCTCTACCCAGTCAAAGCTTCTTTTTCCATTTGTCTCTACCTTTTAATTACCCCTTTGTGAGAAAAAATGATTTTCTTTTCAGGTCTATATAATATCTTTTGAATCAGCTTATAACATGTAACTAATACAAAACTTTGGACTATCCTTGCATGAGGCATATTTGTATGTGATAAACTGTCCTCAAGTAGCTGCTGCTGTTCCTACTGGTATTTTATAGCTGTATTTTGTGTTTCTAAGTTTATTTGCATTGCAATGTAGGTTAATTATCTAGCTGATGTAAGCCTTGAGATCATGGAAGATCCTTGTGTTCTTGCATTAATAGAGGTATTCTTTCTTTGGGGTATCTTTGCATTTTGATTTCCTTGCAAGGCATGCCCTCCCATGTTCACATTACATCTTGTTGTATGTTTTACTTTGTGTTTCAATTGATCATCATGTTTCTAAATCTGTTGACAATTATCCACTGCCAGAATGTGACTTTGAAGTTAGATAATTTTCTTTCTCCTGTAGTAGTAGTTCCTTGTCTTTGACTCTAATTCTTGTTAATGCATAGAATGCCTTGCAGCTTTCAAATGTTCACTTGATCTTGGTGTGACATCTAATGCTCGTATCACGTATAATGTTTGACATTTATAGATTCCTCATAATTTCCTAGGTCGGTTTGCTTTATGTTCAACGGGATCCGTCCTTCATTCGCCCAGTATCCAGAGGTATTGAAAGATGCCTTGTTAGATGGTAAGCAATCTTTGTTTATTTGGATAATAATATTACTTAGTATGATGGTTGAATTCTCTTAAGTTCTCTCTCTTTCTAATTTGAAAAGGAGCTGAAAGTGCTAGATGCTGAAAACATCTTGTTGTTGGGTTACAGGCTTGTCCAGGAACAGATGCACATGAGTTTTCACAACAAGCTCCAGTTTCTGTGGCATCGCATTATTCGTGGCCGTAGCTATCGACATTTAATGCAACAAGAGGGCTACAACAAATAAAGACATAGTATGTTTTTCTCCAAGTTCACAATGTCACATCTGTAATTCTACATATGTTTGTTTGCAACTATTTAAAAATCATGGCTACTTGGATGCTATCTTCTATTCATAAAACATAAGGTAGACAAGAAACACAAATCCATGGTATTTACTTGACAAGAAATGATAATTTCATCACTTGGCGCTAATATGAGGTCCTTAGAGGTGAGATTGACGCGGGGAATTATAGATCCAGTACTGAAACCAAGAGAATCTGCTTAGAATGTTAAATGAGAGAATACGCTTATTCTAAAGTTCTAAGGTGAAACATTCTCATTGGAATTCCATCTTCTTCGTAATTTGTAAAATGCATGTCTAGTGACATTTTCAACACTTAGAAACCTTTTCTGTTGAAGATGTCTTCAGCTATACATGACTCCTTTTCTCAATCAGTTAGTGTATGTCAGTCAATTATCTGCTACTTTACCATCATGTAGTTACCGGAGTCAACTCTATATTGATCACTTATCCTGTTGGATTAATTTACTAATTAAAAGGAATCTGAAATACAATATGAAATTATCTATTCAAAATCTAATTGAAAGCCTTTTCAGAACCTTACTATTTTTTTCAATTATGCAGTTTAACTGTCCTTAGTTTCAAATGCTGTGACGAGAAAAATTTGATTGCTGTAATCTTACTCTAGTTATACAACTTAGTTTCAAATGCTGATGAAGAGAAAATTTTGATTGCTGTAATCTTACTCTCGTCATACACCTTAGTAGATCATTACGTTGCTTCTTGTATTTGACTCATCATACTTATAATATAAAGCTAAAAGATAGTTTCATTTTCAGTGGTTTATGCTTAATCCAGCTTGGGAGTTAAGTGTCATGGACAGCATTCAAAGTTGGATTGTTTGTCAGTAGTTAAGAGCATTTTCATTTTTAGCAGCACTTCCCTTGTTGATGATCTAGTTGGGTGAATTCCACTGTAGGTTGCTATCGCTCAAGCCTTTAAGCTTAAATTATTATGGGCTCCGGTTCAGTAGTGGAAGACAACATGAGGATACATCTGACATTGGAGGATGACGTTCTTGAGATTAACTGCGCTGTAGCAGTCATCCCCAATCCCATGAACTGATCAAGAATTTTAAGTCAACTTTAACTAAGAGGCACAACTCTTCCTAACCATTTAATTCAGTGGCAACTCAGGTAGAGTCGAGTAGGAAACATTCTTAGCTTCCTTTGACTTGAAATTATAGGTGTATAATGTTGTATTCTGCTCAATGATAACTTGTGTGTTTTTTTTCAGAGGGCAGACACGCACATTTGATGTATACATCACTGCTTGAGTGCCAAAGAATAAGATGAGCCTTTATAATGTGAAATGTATTGGAGCTTTAGTCTTATGATTAAACTTACTGATATGCTTAGCCATTTAACAGGTAGATAATGAATATGCTTAAACCTTATTTCTCATCTGGGTCTATTCAATAGTCCTAAACGCCTTTAAAACATTTCTGGAGCCAAGCACGCGACTTTGGAACCTAGGGAGATGCTAGTACCTGTCATGGCTTAGGTGATCTCATAAATGATCGATGTACAATTTGGCTCAGATTTGTGAAAAGGATAAAGTGACGGTTAAAATGAGTTTTGTGATTATTTGACAAACTAAATGTTAATTAATTAAGAACGCTAAGAAAAAAGAAAGAGTTTGAAGAAGAAAAAGAAAACCCGTTAACACCACATTGTCTGTTACGTAAAAAAAATAATATAGCGATTATACAGCTGCACTGGCATAGTTGGATGGTATAACTAAAGATGTATGAGTGTTGACGAAGCATCTGGTCTTTGACCATGTCAATTGTTGATATACCAGAATCTCCTTTAATTTACCAACTTAGCCGTTTAGATTTTTATACTGGTCATTCTCCTTAATATTAGGAGTTTCATGTACAGGTTTGTTACTGCACAATTATATTCTTTTCACTCTTGTTTCTTATAATAACAATACTTGTAGTCGTTTCAGAAATGAAAATTGAAAATGAATTAGTTGTCTCTCCTTTCTCTGAAGTTCTCTGCCTTCTCTCGTCCTTTGGACTCCTCTCTTATCTCTTTTGCTCTTCTTTTTTATTCATAACAAGAGAAGTCGGTTCTGCGTGGAATCGAAGAAAATATGAAAAGATTGGTGTAGTAAATATGAATAGGAGACTAAATCTTGATATACATCATACCAATACTTTTTTGTTACTACGAAATATATTAGCAACTACGGAGCAGTTTATTGGAATGAAATTTGGAATGGGTACACTTGACGATCATTATGCACATAAAGGAGGAGGAGTCGTATGAGATGAAAATCTCACGTACAGTTCTGAAACGGAGATTCATTGAATCAAATGACTACTGTAACGGATGTCTGCTCAATCCAAAGAAAATTATGCAGAAGCTTTACAAAATTATTATGAAGCTATGCGACTAGAAATCGATCCCTATGATCGAAGATATATGAGATGGCGGACAGTATAAATTTAGAAACAATTTTTCCCACAGGATTTATTGCAGGAAAAGGATAATCTGAAATTTCGAGTTCTCAATTATATTCTTTGTAGAAATGGTAAACTAATTCGGGAAATTTCGGACACAAGTATTCAATTAGCTTGGACTTGCTTAGTGTACCTTTTAGGGAACAAGAGAACAATAGCTTGACAAAAGGTTCGGTCTAATTTAGTTGCTCAATTGAACCCACCATTGATTTAAGATATTATATTGATATATTGATAAGATGAATATCCAATCCATTCAATGCTAGGCATAATGAGTATAAGAGCCTAAAAAACTATTTTTATCAAGATAAGATGATAGACCCGTTCTCAGTACTATCAATAAGATCCATTATAACAAGTTGCACACTCATATTCTAAAAGTCTAGGAAAAAAAAAAAAGAAATTACACGACCGAACTACCAAAATAGAATGGGAGCAACTATGCTAGTTACTCCATAATCAAAGATTCATGGCCAGTCTTCTCTAAAATGCTAATGAAATTAAAAGCCCTTACAGCCCTGCATGTCGGGGAAATGGCTGGGTCACCGCATCTCTCTCGCCAATATCGGTGGAAGCACCAGATGAGAAATGTAAAGGCAACTTTATAGTGGATTTCCTTACGAGAAGACTCTCGTATGTTATTTCCCAGACAGCTAATGCCCCAGTTGAGGGTGTTTAACTCTTTATTCAAGATCAAGATGAGATGATCAGGTCAGCTATCTAAACCATACAAAGGTATGTCAGACTGCTTTTCTAAGATCGTCAAGGATAAGGGTGTCATTGCTCTTTGGAGAGGCAGTATTGCAAACATTATCAGATATTTTCCCACCCAGGCCCTCAAATGTGCATTCAAAGGATTACTTCCAGAGGCTGTTTAATTTCAAGTAAGGTGAGGCTGACTACTGGAAATAGGCTGCTAAGAATTTAGCATTAGGTAGACTTGTTGGTGCTTCATCCCTTCTTTTTGTTTATACATTGGATCATGCCAAGATACGCAAAGGCTATTAAGGCCATCTCTAATTATTACACCAAATTTGGTGTTCACAATCTTTTTACACTAAATTTGGTGTTATTCCAACCATTCTATACCAAAATTTTATATCAAAATTTTTACACCAAAATTTTACAAAGAATATACCAAAATAATTTAGTTATTAACTAAATTAATTTATATTTATACAACTATAATAATTTAGTTATTAACTCCAAATGCACGCTTGACTTCTTTCCTACATGCTTCTTGTATCTTCGCGAATAGCTTTTTTTTTGAGCCTCAGAGATCATGAATGATTTATACCAAAGTAGACCATTTCGGATAAATACTATCAGCTAAATAATATCCAGTATCATACATTTTTCCTTGAATAACATAATGAGCATAAGGTGCTATACTTTTAGCAAGGTTTGCGAACAAGTGAGATGCCTCTAATACATTAATATCATTATTTGACCCTGGCAAACTAAAATGTGCATGCCTTATCCATAAATCATAATCAACTACAGCTTCAAGTATAATAGTTGGGAATTCACTACGTCCACTATATTGTCATGCCCAAGCCGTTGGACAATTTTGCCATGTCCAATGCCAAGTTGCTATGTCCTACATGCGTGAGACTTTCAAAAATGAACAAATGAAAATTTATGTCAAAAGAGCTCAAGAAGGAGAATCTCAAGGAGGAGTTAGCTCATCTAGTGGCTTTAGCCAATATTTTGATTTTGGAAAAAATAGGGATGACCTTCCAAATTGATTGTTGTAATTTTAATTTGATTATAATCTCGAGTCTGATTTTCGTTGTAATTTATTTTAGTCTTGTTATAAGTTCAAATATTTTTGTTGAATTTTAATTTTAAAATCAATAGTGTGGTTTAAATTTATGTACTTTTTATTTCAAATTATCTTGTTATTCTTAACATATTTTATTAATGAATTTATAACACTTATAAATAAGAATTAAAAATAAATATTAAAAATAATTTAATATTATATTCAATATTAGTCTTATTTTAAATGTCTCAATGAGATATTTGTAATGATATATTTTGTGTAAAGCAATATATATTTTATATTTAATTACTTAGTAAATTATTTAAAAAAACAATTTGTAAAAAAGACATAAAAGGAATATGTTAAAAAATAATAGGATAAAGTTATCTTTTTGTACTTTTGGTGCAATGAATAATAACACACAATTATTTTTTAGTAGTGTGTTACTATTCATTACACCATTTTGATGTGAAGATTTGGAGTCTTCTATTTAGTGTGTTACTATTCATTACACTATATGTACAAAAAGATAACTTTATCCTATTACTTTTTAGTAGTGTGTTACTGTTCATTGCACCATTTTGATGTGAAGATTTGGTGTCTTCCTTGAATGCCGGGGTTGGAGATGGCCTAAAAGGGGTGATGAAAAGTTCATTTTATGGCTGTTTTTTTTTTATCGATTTTGTAGACTTCCTTAACCTCAGAGGCAAGGTTTTCTAAAAGAGAAGGGATTGTTACATATAAAAATAATATAGCGATTATACAGCTATACTAACATGGGTGGATAGTATAACAATACTTGTAACTGTATCGTTGGGCAAAAATGAAGATGAATTAGTTGTCTATCTCTCCCCTCTCTAAAGTTATCTGCCTTCTCTCTTCCTCTAGACTCCTCTCTCTTATGTTCTTCATTTTTATTCGTAACATTGTCTCCTACTTCGTTCCTTGCCAATTAATTCTTTTTGAACATACTCAACATCCTAAAAGCCATGTATGAATTCATGTCCAAACATATCTATTACAGAGACAAAATATAAACATATGAACTTAATAAAAAGCAAGAAGAAGATGGGAGCAGCAACATTATCTGCTTAACATGTCTACTACTCAGTTGTTTAATGGGTAAAAGTACACTAACTACCTCACTATGTAGGCGTCTAAGATGCAATGGGTTGTGAGAATTAAGAGAGATTTATGTTGTTTTCTTTTGGTTTCTATTCGACATTACGAAATAAAAGAACAAGATGCTAAGATAATCAATAGATAAAGAACAGGTCTGGCCGCTGAAGTGAGAATAATGAACACTAAAAAGGAGTTCCATAAATGATTTTAAGTTAATACTAAAAAGGAGTTCCATAAATGATTTTTAAGTCACTCGCTCAAATTACTCCAAGCACAAATGTACCTTCACCTTCTTCAGTTACAGCCTCAGATCTTCTATTTGTTCTTTACCTTAACACACGAGTTTCAGTATCCATGTCTCAGGCAAGGTGCACAATCACACTAACTATATCAAGAGATACAACTACGTAACGTCTGCGAATTTTCAAACTCCCAAAGTCGACAAATAAATCCTTCAAAAAGCATTCTAAACAACCAAGGATGAAAGGATTTAGTATGGAGCAAAGAACTTCTGGTACTCACCATAAGTCGATGAAAACTGTCCTCAAAAGAGAAGAAACCTATAATCTGGTTTTCCAAATAATACACTATGTTACAGCGGTTCAGTTATTTGCAGTTGGAAGAGACTTATGAGGAATAAAAATTAAAGAGAATGCGGCCATGATGGAACAAGCTCTCCACTACAAGCTCTCCACTCACTGCAGGGCAACCAGCAATATCACATCTTTTTAATCATCCCAACTGAAAACTATGTCACACTCAAATCACCACTCATGCCAATGTATAATCTCCTTCGGCAACATTTTCTTTAATGAGATGATAGGTTCCCGGAATATAGCATCGTACAAATGTTGTAAGATGGAGGACTAGTGCAGCAAAGAAAAGCTTTACATTAACCAAAAGACTTATCAGATTTGCTGCTTCAACGTCACATTGCCTATCTCAATAGCAGACTTGGGCCGATAATGTTCGTCTGTATCAACCTCTTCAATTTCCTGTGGAAGTACATCATTTGCAAGACAGATATAATATTCAGTATGATGGTTATCAGTGAATAAAGTACATGACTGGTAAGAGCATCGGTATCCAACCATGATATGAGACATCTCTGAGAGTTGAACACAACAATAACAACACCAACAACCTAGTAGAAATCCCGCTAACTAAGATTCAAACACAATGTGATATACATCAATATCCAAAAGTAACCCACACTTTTAGTTTGCATCACTCTCTCAAATAGGTTAACACAAATCACAATCCTATTGTTGGTACAAGACAAAGGCCCCATCTATAACAAATGCATTCATCACGGAGGTCATTACATCTAAGTTGTGTGTCAACATCCACATTGTGGTGTTAATTAAAACCATAGTGGATATAAAAACGACTAAAATAGAAAAGGTGAGAATATCCCAAAGGTATCTCACTTCAACTAGAAAGAACTGAAATTGTTTGTCACCTGAACAACATCTTCTCCCTTGACAACTCGTCCAAAAACTATTAGCTTCTCACTCAGATCAGGAATTGGTGCAGTAGTAATGAAGAGCTCAAACCCTTTTTCATCATCTTTTGCTTTTGAAGTACCAAGCATAAATGCTTCATGCTTCAAACTAGAGCAAAATACCAAAAATCCACATTAAGTTCTACCAAGGGGACACAGAGACAATTTGCATAGTAGTAATTAAAAGGAAAAATGCAGAGGGATATAACTATAGCCAGTAACCTTGTATCAAGCTTACTGGACTGCTTCCCTCTTAAAGTCCAATCTTCTGCATGAAGATTGTTTACATCGCCTGCTTGAATCACATAATTCTTTATTACTCGATGGAAACGCATCCCCTTAAAGTGTCCGTTTTGACTGCAAAACCAGTATCCATTGTTAGTTAGTGCTCCCAAGTCCTTTCTTCCATGAGATGTTGGCACCACTTCATCTCTTGTGGACTGCAGAGGAAGGGGCTCAACAAGAAGAGGAATGTACAATAAGAGAAGCAAAGAGGAGGAATGTATGATGAGAGGAGAAAGACGGTCAAACCCCATATATGGAACTTGCACTTACAGATGTTTAAATAAATGAGCGATATCTGAACAAGTTACTTGCACAAGACATTATTGATTAGCTAACTTAAACTTGTGCAGGGATCAACATATAAACTTTAGTAGTAATGACAATTTTGTTGTGACGAATGTAAGTTGTTTTAAGTGATCTTAAACACAACATTCACATGTTGTAAGACACTTTATGCAGCTCTGATGCCAGTAAAATGACAAAATTTCAGAAGGAACATCACAGATCACAAAATGAAGAACTAATCATGGCTCTTTTAATACAATGAGGGAAGTAGTAGGCAAGAGAAAAAAGTTGCTAAGCTAAATTGTAAGCAATACATATTTGTAGTAAGATAATCAATTGACAAACCACAGATCTGGCTGCTGAAGTGAGGATAATGAGCACTAAATAAGGAGTTCCATAAATGATTTTAAGTTAATGCTAGAAAGGAGTTTCATAAATGATTTTAAGTCAATCGCTCAAAATTACTCCAAGCACAAATGTACCTTCTTCAGTTATAGCTTCAGAACTTCTATTCATTCTTTATCTTAACACATGAGTTTCAGTATCCATGTCTCAGGCAAGGTGCATAATCACACAAACTATATCAAGAGATACAACTAAGTCACGTCAGCTAATGCTCAAATTCCCAAGTCAACAAATATATCCTTCAAAAAGCATCCTAAACAACCGAGGATGAAAGGATTTAATATGGAGCAAAGAGCTTCTGGTACTCACCATAAGTTGATGAACTTGTAAACAACTCCAGGAGAACTATCCTTGAAGAGCTCCACAGTTATTGAACCTTTTGATGTACTGAAAATCTAATAAAACAAGGATGCAAAACTGTTAAATCACATGTACAACTTAATGAAAAATCATAACAGAGAGCAACAAATAGTAGCAGTGGAAGCATAAATGTTGAAGTGGCACAGGATAAATTCATCATCAAGTACATGGATGTAGCCTGCCCCCTCTCTCCCTCCTTAAAAATCAGTGCTGTGTCAAATGCTCCAACTCTAACTGGGTATCTGTATCCTACTAATAATGCAATGGTTATACGTGACCTAAATAATTGACCATCCGACAAAGACTGTAGCGCAATTCATCTCTTTTCTACTTGCTGGGATGTTAGCATACTTTAATGACCGAGATATTCTTCTTGGTAAATAGAAACAGGTGCTTCTGATTTATGTGCTTTTGAGGACAAAAGCATTTAAGACCATAATACCTCAGAATATTAGGTGAATTCTCCTTAATAAGATCTTAACCAAACCTAGAATCATGAAGAAAAGTGATATGCGACTTAAACAGAGAACCAGCAAAATTACAATGTCTGATCACAAAAGGAACATACAGCATATCCAGGGAAGTCTGCTTTCTTTGAATCCACGAAAGCCTGATCAACCTACAGCGCATAAAGAAACAGATCCATGAAACACAATCTCACAAAAGAAATGAACCTTGAAACAGCAATAATAGCACCAGTTGAAACATTATACCAGCCATAGGTTGGAAACTTGAAACGTGAAAAAAGAAAATAAAATTGTAGAAAAATTTAGGCCTTCAGAAAAGACATAGAGAAGGACAACAGTACCTCGTAACCTGATTCACCCTTCTGAGCCTGGATTCTTGACCTAAATAGGAGATAAACCGATACATCTTAAAGTGGCAACAAACAACTTATCAAAGATTACTAACATCATCATTCTTTGCATTTAATTAAAATCTCCAACCTAAAAATTTATCTCCTACTACCACTCGGACTTGTCCAAATAATTAATAGTTACAAGCAACTTTTCCACGCACTCACACACAAAAAAGGAAAAACGATAATCTCTGCAATACATAAAATACTACAAATAACAAAAATGTTATCTAAGGCACGTAACAGATTAGATCAGTAAATGAAAAAAATCAAACTCAGACCTTATCGACCAGTGTCTGTACGTAGAATACAAGAAAAAGAGAGCCAGAAGAAGAATCAAAGTGCAAGGAAAGATGGTGGCCGGACTAATTCGACTCGGTGCCTTCTTCTTTTTGCTCTGTTGCAACAAAGCCTGAGGTTTAATCCTCGCCATCGACCTTCTCCACGCGAACTCGGGAAATTTCAATAAATTCGACTTGAATTTCAAGTGGAACAGGCCAGAAGAATAGGACTTTGAAACCTTCTCTTTCTCTTTTTTGTAATTTAACAATGCTACAATACAAGAGACTAAACGAGGATATTTGGATTGATCTTTATCGTCATTCTCATATTAGTTCTGTACTCGTTGGGCCAGTTTTCAAATTCCAGTGGACCTGGTCTGATTGTTTCAATAGAATTAAAGATATTTAATTTATAATTAAATAATAGGCACCCGGTGTTGTTGTTGAATTAAATAACATGCATATTTTATGTTATTTTTACAATTCTTTTACTATTTAATTTTTGGAAAAGCTCGTGTTTAACTCTATAATCTCTATAATCCCTTCCATTAGTTTCTACATAAAATTTTTCATAGAATTTAAACTGATAATTTCGTTAAAGAATTGGAAAAGATATTACCACGAAGAATTATAAGTATTAATGAATTGATTATGAGAATATTTCAATAAAATATTAATTTATAACTTTTTAAAAAATATATCAATCCACATAAAATTTTGAAATTTGAGACATCACATCTCATGTAAGAATAAATGTGTTAGGCTTCAACTAGTTTTGTATATCTGTAATTGAAAACTTAAGGATTATGAAATTTTAAAAACTACTAAATTGTTTTCTAACATAAAATCTTTCAATAATTAATATTTACAAATGTAAGAGATGAAAGGTAATTAAAGTGATTCATAAGAGAGTCTATTCTTTAAAGAAATAAAAATCAATTGAACATGAAAAAATTAACTTATATTTACACTTGTCCAAATCAAAGAGCATAATATCCTTTGACAAATTGGTTGAATGTCCTTGTAATGCCTTCATAAGTCAATTTTCACCAAATTAGAACTACCAAAATAATAGCTAACTAGCACAATTAATCGAAAACCATCAAAATCCTCATTACAAAACCACTGAAATCCCTAAACCATCAAAGATTGGGCGTAGCCAACTTTATGGTCTTTTAAGCCCTAATCGTAGTTAAATATGGAGTCTCCTGTTAGATCCCTAAGTCCAGACTGCGGAATAGTGCGAGTGTTGACGAGCCTTGACTAATGCTTAGCACATAGGTTGGCACGAAGAAGGCGTATTGATGTGGGAACAAGGCGAAGTCTTGCGAGTTGGCGAGCAAAACTCGAGGAACTTGAGAAGTACGTGAGGGATGCAGGAAGTATAGGCAAAGATCTCGAGAGTAGGCGAGATTTGATACGCGGTTGTACACGTGGACGTACATTGGCAGAAATCTTCGATGAGACTTGAGATTCGGATGTGAGGTCGCACGAAGTTGATGTACTAAGTCATGAGGCTCGAGGGTGCGTGAAGGCACTTGACTTTGGCGAGGCAGGTAGAAGATATGTAAAACAAGCAAGGTTTTATACTAAATTGGATTATGACTTGTACTTAGTCATGGAGCGACGAGACTGCACACTGAGTGAGCTTGATTATGGAAGATGAACTTATCCATATACGTGCATTGATGTACCTATGTGCAGATAGGCCTTGGTGACTTGGAAAATACATCAGCAGTGACGTGACAATTGTGGGTGATGTGGCACATGATGACGTGGCGAGATCAACTTGAAGATCATGTTGGAGATTCATCAAATCTAAGAGATAAAGACTATGTGAGAGAATCATCTGAAGATAACAGAGATCTTTAGTTTGATTGCATAGGAATTATAAAAAGAATTGCCCTCTTTATCTCTTATAGATGTTTTTAAACAAAAGCAGATATAATAGTTGATTGCAAATGCTTGGATTCCCTTCTTCTTAAGGATATGGATGCAATCTTCCAAGTTGGCATGTAATCTTTGTTGGATTAGATTATGATGTAATGTAGCCAATTAGAAAAGTCCTAAGGAAAAGAGGATGTATTCCCATTGGAAGGTGTGATGCAGTGTAATCTTTAGTTGATAGGATCAACTAAGATTGTAGAGATTCTTAAAGATCTTGAACTTGCTTTCTAAGTCAGAGGAGCCTATAAATAGCTCATTAGAGTTGAGAGCTATACACAGAGGAGAGAAATCATTCAGAGGAGAGAGCTTTAAGAGTTAAGAGCTTTTTGCGGGAGTTCTCATTGTAAAGGCTTCGAGTAGGAAGTTCTTTATAAGGGCTTTGAGTAGGAAGTTCCTTGTAGTGCTTCGAGAAAGAAGTACTTGTGTCTTATGTTAACATTTTATAGAGAGTTAATCAATGAGTAGCTTCGGCTATTATATATCTCTTATTGTTTTGTTTACTCTATTATACACTTGTGTTATTTTGTGTGTGAGAGAAACACTTTAAACACTTGTATGCTCGTGAAGTGTTCGAGAGCTAACAGAATTATTCGACGACATTCACGTGAGAAGGCTAAATTTTGCTTAAGAGGATCGAAGCGGGATTACCGCACGAAGGTAAGCGCAACTTGTGGTAAAAGTTCGAGTCCAAAGTAGACATTTGTGACATGTAAAATGCATCTAATTATACCATGAAATTAGACCTAATGAGAATAGATAAAATAGGCGAAATTAGT
>JANQBM010244460.1:0-21860 GCA_025594535.1 Erythroxylum domingense | reverse complement strand
AATAGTACTTATGTGATATAATTAAGTGTTTCTATCCCATCCATAAGTGCCTCTTGCCTCAACTTTTGGAACCACAACACTTGTTTTTGTTTAAGAACTTCATCCAATTCTTTTTGTACCTTCGCTTTGATTTTTAAGTCTAATTGGCTTACTTCTTCCTTGGGTTTCTTTTGCATCCCTACAAGCAAAGCTCAAAGAGCATTTTTTTCTTTCAAAAATATTGCCAAAAACATCTTGGTTCCATTCCTAAACTTTCTCAATAAAGAATTTTAGAAAAGGGACTAATGACATTGTAACACACCACTATCATAGGGCATATATTTGAACATCCATAGAACATTCAAGAGCATACTCTATGAAAATGATATATTAGAGCAATTACATCAAGTTACTATGACATAAAATAGAACATAAGTAGTTAAAAGATCATCTTTTCCCATTTCATTCACAAACATAACTTACATTGTAACATTACATTTCATAATACATATATTTACATTACCAAAAATACTTGAGAGTTTACTGCTCTTTTACAAAATATTCTACATGAAATGAGAAACTAAATAAAAACAATCTAGTAGATTCCTCATATATCAACTGACCAGACTTTTGAGCCATTCTTGTTTCCAAAAATGCAAGTGCTATACTTATAATCTATCGGATCTGAGTCCAGCATTCAATATTTAGTTGAGTACATATATTTTCCAGATTCATATACAGTTAGAAAACACTCCCAATATAATCCCAAATATCAAACTCCTCGGACTATCAATATCCGAAATTATCATGGTCATATCAATACTAGTTCAATAATTGAAATTTAAATAGAAACAAATCAATCATGGTGAGAAAACATCTAGGTTAACTCACAGTACGCTCCAGATAAGCTATTGCTTTGATGATCCGGCAATGTTTGGATATTGACAATCAACTTGTGCTTCTTTAGTCATGCAATACACATATATTTTACACATTACTAAGTTAATCAATCATATGATTATTCACTTATGCACATGTATATGTATCATATTCAGTGCATGCTCAATTGACTTTCTAGGTATGTATCCTCAAGAAGTATTTATTATTCTAAATTCATCAATCATACCTTCACCAATCCTTTTCTAGCATTATATAATCACATAATATCTCAATTCTCGTTCATTCATACCTAAAAAACCTTACTCATATCCTTTGGAACACAATTGTATTCCTAAGAACACCTTTATTCCTTTAACAATTCTTAATTTCTAGATTTAGATACATTAATATCAAACAATCCTTTCCTTAAGCTATAACATCACAACATAAACTTATCAAACCTTTAACTAATTAATCAAAAATCAAAATAGGTTTATTTTAAGCCTCAATCAAGTCCAAATGCACCAGATAAAAGTAACTTATCCTTAGTTGGTTCAACAATCACACAAAACAGAAAATTTCATTTCCAAAGTATTGCCCATGATTATGGAGGTCTTTCCTACGATCGTGGGATGAGTGAATCGAGTGTTCACTCTCCATTTTCCTTCAATTTCTCTAGATTTTTAACACCTTCATACTAAATACTAAATATCTTCTTAATAGTTCATTACTTATACTTCAATTTCTCATCAATTTTACCTCACTCCCAACTCAAAATCATCTATACAATAAGTCATAAACTATTGTTTATCATGCACTCAAAAATAGAATATAATTGTATCCATTTATTCATCAAATTCCAGCACACTTCATTATCGACATCATATACAATCCATCATCATAATCTTTCTATTAAAGCATGCCATAAAGAACAACATTTTACTTACTTGTTTAGCTCAAAAGCCTCCTCCATTCATCAAATTAACCTAGCCCTCCAAACTTGCAAGATGATCACAAATTGTAAGATCATTATAATTCTCCCCCTTAAGAAATTTTGTCTTCAAAATTCCACCTAATTGTTCAAACAGATAGGGGTATTGTTTCCTTATGTTCTCTTTAGTTTCCCATGTGGCTTCTTCTCTCGAATGATTCCTCCAAAGGAATTTAACCAATAAGATCACTCAGTTTCCCAACTGCTTAGTCTAATAACACATTATTTTAACCAGTTCCTCAACATAACTCAAGTTAGTTGTAACTTTAACCTGTTGAGCTGGTAACACATGTGTTGGATCTGATTGATGTCTTTTGAGCATACTAATATGAAACACATTATGAATCTAAGCCATCTCAACTGGTAATGCTAACTTGTAAGCCAAATGTCCAATTCTCTCAGTAATCTCATATGAACCAATGTATCTAGGGCTTAATTTACCCTTTTTACTAAGCCTTAGCACTCCTTACCAAGGTGACACTCTCAGAAACACCTTATCTCGCACTTGGTACTCCATATCTCTCTGGTGCTAATCTGCATAACTTTTCTGCCTATCTTGAGCTATTTTAATTCTATTACGGATTAGTTTAACCTTATCAATAGTATCTTGAATCAACTCTAGGCCTTGAACAATTCTTAGACCCTCTTTATCCCAATACAAAGGCAAACGACACTTTCTGCTATATAATGCCTTATATGGTGCCATACTGATACTACTGTGATAATGATTGTTATATGCAAATTCAATAAGTGCTACATATTGATCTCATGCTCCTTGAAAGTCCAAAATACAAGCTCTGAACATAACCTCAACAATCTTAATTGTATTCTCATTTTGTCCATCTCTTGAGGATGAAATGCTGTCAAATTAGTACCTAATGTTGTTTATAAACTACCCCAAAATCTCAAAGCAAATTTGGGATCCCGCTCTTATATAATGGATAATAGAACTCTATGTAACCTTACTATATCATTTACATATCTATGAGCTAGCTGATCTAGTGTGTTATTCTCTTGCATAGGTAAGAAATGAGTCGATTTCGTCAATCTGTCAATTATGACCCATATGGCATCATGTTTCCTTGGAGTCCTTGTCAAACTCATAATGAAATCCATAGTAATCCTCTCCCATTTCCACTACTGAATAGGTAATGACTGTAACTTCCTAATTGGAGCCTGATGCTCTGCCTTAATCTGTTGGCATGTCAAACATTTGGCAATGTACTCAGCCATTTACTTCTTCATCCTTGGCTACCAAAAATGTTATTTCAGTGTATTGTACATCTTAGTAGTACTAGGATGCATAACATAAGCTGCTATGTGTGCTTCCTCCGAAATTTCTTTTTTTATATCATCAACATTAGGTACATACAATCTCTGCTTCAACCATAATGCATTGTCCCTTAACTCAAACTCAAAATTTGGATTTTGTTTCAATTTCTCAATAATTTTCACAAATTCTGGATCCTTGATTTGTGCTTTTCTGATCCTTTCATGCAGCACTGGTCTAAGCTTCAATGTCATTAACAATGCTTCATTCTGTCCCAAAGTCAGCTCAACATTCAATGCTCTCAGTTGAACTAGGTTTGGTAACCTCAATGTTTTAACTTGAGCCACACTACTATTAGATTTCCTGCTTAATGCATCAGCTACAATATTAGCTTTACCTGGGTGATACTCAATTGTGTAATCATAATCTTTAAGCAATTCAATCCATCGCCGTTGTCTCATATTTAGCTCCTTCTAACTGAACAAATATCTCAAACTTCTATGATATGTAAATATATGAAATGTTTCACCATACAGATAATGTCTCCAAATCTTCAAAGCAAAAACCACTACAGCAAGTTCTAAATCATGAATCAGATATTTGAACTCATGAGACCTTAATTATTTCGACGTGTATACAATCACTCTACCATACTACATCAGAACACATCTTAATCCCTGGTGTGAAGTATCACTATGTACTACATATCCTCTAGATCTAGATGGAATAACTAACACCGGTGCTATAGTTAATAAATGTTTTAATTCGTCAAAACTCCTTTGGCATTCATCAGTCCATTTGAAAGGTACATTCTTCCTCAGAATCTTTGTCAAAAGATTTGAGATCAATGAAAATCCCTCAACAAACCTCCTGTAATAACATGATAGTCTAAGAAAACTTCGAATCTCAAACACATTTCTTGGGGCTTTTCACTTCATTACTGCCTCAACTTTCCCTAGGTCTACCTGTATATCCTATCTAGATACTATATGACCCAAGAATACCATTTGATCAAGTCAAAATTCACACTTACTGAACTTGGAGGACAATTGTTTTTCCCTCATTATTTGTAAGGCCAACCTCAAATGCTTAGGATGTTCCTCTCAACTATTGAGTATACCAAAATATCATCTATGAATACGATCACAAAATGATCTAAGTAAGGTTGGAATACCTTATTCATCAATGCCATAAAAACTTCAGGAGCATTTGTTAGCCCAAAAGGCGTCACTAAAAACTCAAAGTGTCCATAACTAGTTCTAAATGCACTCTTTAGTAAATCAGCTTCTACTATCTTCAATTGAAAAATAACCTGATCTCAAATCTAATTTAGTAAACACCTGAGCTCCTTGTAACTAATCAAGTAAATCATCTAGCCTTGGTAAAGGACACTTGTTTTTCACTATCACCAAATTCAACTGCCTATAATCAATACACAATCTCAAAGTCCCATCCTTCTTCTTTATAAACAAAACCAGAGCTTCCCAAGGTGACACACTAGGTCTGATAAAACCCTTATCCGGTCTGATAAAACCCTTATCCAACAACTCCTGCAACTGGGTCTTAAGTTTCTTAAGTTCCACAGGTGTCATCCTATATAGCGGAATAGATAAAGGAACAGTACCTGAAACAAGGTTAATATTAAACTTTATCTCCCTATCTAGGGGTAATCTCTGTAATTCAGTGGGAAGCACATCTAAAAAATCCCTAATAACAGGAATATCCTATACTATCTGCTCATTTTTGGTATCAGTCAAATAGGCTAGATAAGCCTAACTTCCACCTCTAATCAATCTTAAAGAACTCATTGAGGAAATCAATCTGGCTGGCATTGCTTGACTAACACCTCAAAATATTACTCTTGGCTGAGTGGGAGATTCAATAATCACCTCCTTAGTGTAGCAGTTTATCACAACCCTATGTGTAGTAAGCCAGTCTATACCTAAAATACAATTTATCTTTTTCAATTGCAATACTATCTGATCGGCTTCGAACACTGCCTGATCAACCTAAACCATGCACCTTTTAAACACTTCTCTAATCACTGTAGTACTACCTATCGGTGTACCCACTTTTAAGTCACATTTTAACATCTCTCTCTAATAATGCAGTTTAAATGCCAGATGTGGTGTGATAAATGAATGTTTAGATCCTGGATCTAACAACGCAAATGCTTCAAATTGAAAGACAAGTAACACATCTGCAATAACATTTGGGGAGTTCTATACCTCTGTCTGGTAATGGTATAGATCCTGGCTTGAGATTGTGGTCGGTTACTTTGCACCTCAGTCCTAACATTAGGACTTGCTAAACTTGTTCTACCTTTTCCTCTATGTCGCTGTCCTACTCCACTAGATTTACTTTACTGGACAGTTGTCTCAGTCACTGATTCTCGTCTCACTCAAGACTGTGCTCTGTAAGTTGTGGGATAGTCTCTAATCTAATGCTCGAAAGAGCCACAACAAAGGCAAGATCCCGATATCTTCCAACATTCTCCACTATGTTTCTTTCCATAATGCTTATAACTAGACATCTGTTATGTTTGCCCTCCTTATAGTTGACCTTTACCACTACTAACATGAACAAAATTATCTCTTAGTCTAAACACTGACTATCTCGATCTCAATTGTGATTATGATGATCTATTATGGCATTTACTAAATTTCCTTCCAGAATCAATTTGAGACTCACCATGCCTTTTAATTATGAACTCCTACTTATACTATCCTTGCCCATCCTTCAGTAACTATTCAATTAGAATTGAAGCAACCCTCAGCTCAGTAAAACTAGTCAAATTAGTAATAGTCAACCTCGTTCTGATCTCCATATTTAATCCATCCTCAAATCGCCTACACTTATCTTCCTTGTTCAAAATTAAAGCAGTAGCATACCCCATTAATTCATTAAATCGCACCTCACACTCGGGTACAGTAAGACTTCCCTGTTTTAAATCTAGGAATTCCTTCATCTTTCTATCCAATTAGGTCTTTGGCATATAGTTCTCTTTAAAAACCTTTAAAAAATCTTCCCATATTAACCTTTCATCATTCTCGTAGTCCATCTGATCAAATACCCGCACTATTCTTTCTAACCAACCTTCTGTCTCAGCAGGGTCTGTACTTCCATAGAAGTCTACAGCTCCCTGCTTCCTAAGTTTATCATACCTCCTTTCTCTCCTCTCAGGAATTCTTTGAGGCATTGGTTCAAACTGGGGTATTGAGGACTCTCTATTGGCTCCTATGGACTCAAAGTTAGCGGATTCTGTGACTCGATCTCCGATAGCGGATGACCTAAACAAACAATAATTGTGATCACTATACGTGTCTCTCACTATATGTCATATTTAAAATGCTCATATATGTTCCTATAGATGCCAAACTATGTTTTGATACCAAAAATTGTAACACACAACTACCATAGAGCTTATGCCTGAGCATCCATAGGACATTCAAGAACATACCTTATGAAAATGGCATGTTAGAGCAATCACATCAACTTATTATGGCATCATACAGAACATAAGTGGTTAAAAGATCAACTTTTCACATTTCATTCACAAACATAACTTACATTGTAGCATTACACTTCATAATACATATATTTACCTTACCAAAAACATCTGAGAGTTTACTGCTCCTTTACAAAATGTTCTACACGAAATGAGAAACTAAATAAATACAATCTACTAGACTTCTCAAATATCAGTTGACCAGAACTATGATCCATTCTTGTTTCCAAAAACGCAAGTACTATACTTCTAATCTATCACCTTAGAAGCTAGGTCTCCCTTGCACCTGAAAATTAACGTTTTAATTTTGATGAGTTTGTGAACTTAGTGAGTGAAGCATCATCGATATGCTCATCCATATTAAAACACAAAGACAATTCATAATTCAATTCACAAGTAAATCATATAATCTAATATTGAATATTATGTCACATTTTGTCATGCTTCAATAAGTGCAACTTGATTACAATATTTCGCATCACCACTTTAGAACAATCCAATAATTCAATTCAATCATCCATATGATACATATCAAGTTGTATATGCAAATGCACATGTGACTCCATTTATTTTTACTTTGTTGTGACTGAGCACTTATTTTCTGTAGCTCATGTCATTTACTTTCCTGTACCTATTGTGGATACTGAGCTCATTAATAATTGAGCCTGTGACTCTTTGTGCACATTTATGAGCTTTAAACTCTTTTCACACTGGTCACTTTGGTCATAACTCCTTTATCTGAATATACATAGCAAGATGATGGAATGCATCAATGCACAAAATATGCTATCAATAACTTTCATTCAATATGCACAATCATTAATCATATTCATCGGATCTGACTCCGACATTCAATATTTAGTTGAGTACACATATTTTCCAGATTCACATATAATTAGAAAGCACTTCCAATACAATCCTAAATATCAATGTTCGGAAGTATTACGATCATATCAATGTCAGTGCAATAACTGAAATTTAAATAGAAACAAATCAATCATGGTGAGAAAACATCTAGGTTAACTCACAGTACACTCTATATAAGCTATTACTTTAATAATCCGGCAATGTTTGGACGTTGATGATCAACTTGTGTTTCTTTAGTCATGGAATGCACACATATTTTACACATTAGTAAGTTAATCAATCATATGATTATTCACTCATACACACGTATATGTATCATGCTCAATGCATGTTCAATTGACTTTCTGGGTATGTATCCTTATTCATAAATCTTGACTATTCAAACTATATAGCTTGTACACATCTAGTTTGAAATTTAGGTTTATACCTCAGGAAAACTTGATTATTCTAAATTCATCAATCATACCTTCACCAACCTTTTCTAGCATTATATAATCACACAATATGTTAATTCTCATTCATTCATACCTAGTACACCTTACTTATAACCTTTGGATCACAATTGCATTCCTAAGAACACCTTTATTCCTTTAACAATTCTTAATTTCCAGATCTAGATACACTAAAACCAAACAATTATTTCCTTAAGCTATAACATCAATTAACAACCTAAACTTATCAAACCTTTAACCAGTTAATCAAACATCAAACTAAGTTCATTTTAAGCCTCAACTAAGTCCAAATGCACCAAAGAAAATTAACTTATCCTTAGTTGGTTCAACAATCACACAAAATAGAAAATTTCATTTCCAAAGTATTGCCCATGATCGTGGAGGTCCTTCCCTTGATCATGGGATGAGTGAACTGAGTTTTCACTCTCCATTTTCCTTTATTTTCTCTAGATTTTCAACACCTTCATACTAAATGCTAAATATCTTCTTAATAGTTCATTACTTATACTTCAATTTCTCATCAATTTCACCTCAATCCCAACTCATAATCATCCATATAACAACTCATAAACTATTGTTTATCATGCACTCAAAAACAGAACATGATTGTATCCATTTATTCATCAAATTCCAGCACACTTCATCATCAACATCATATATAATCCATCATCATAATCTTTCTATTAAAGCATGCCATAAAGAACAACACTTTACTTACTTGTTTAGCTTAAAAGCCTCCTCAATTCATCAAGTTAACCTATCCCTCCAAACTTGCAAGATCATCACAAATTCAATGTGGAATAGGTTTAGCAGCAAGATAAAGACAAAAAAATATTATAGTGACAAAGTGTAGAATTTTGGCAAACTCAAAGTTGTGAGGGTTGGGCATGAGTGTCGAAAATGAAAGAAGGAAGAAGAAGATAGCATGTAGCAAAAATGAAAGAAAAAATGGTTTTCTTGTGTGTGGGTGTCGTGGGTTGTAGATGTATGGTAAGTGTTATGACACTTGTCATGTAAAGATACTTGCTACATGTCTTCTACTTATTCTATCAAATGTCACTTAAATACTTAGTCCATTTTTCATTCAACTCTAAGCCATTTGTCATTCAATCTCTAAGCCATTTGTCACTCAATTATCTAAGCCATTTGTCACTAAATCCTAATGCCAAATGTCACTTATTTCTACTGCCATGTGTTAACTTGTCTTGCCACTTGACGATTTTCCTAGTCCAAATATACATATTAATTCATCAATCTCCCAATTGTATCAATGAATTCCAATTTACTAATTGTAATGCATCAAAACAAAATTCAAGGCATAAACAATACATAATAATCATTTTAAATCTTTCACACCCTGAAATATGTCAATTAAGTGCATATACTGTCCTTGCAATGTGTACAAAATTAAAATTCATATGTGTATACTAATAAGATGCATGTGAATGAAATGCATTTCATAAATTGTCAATGATAAAAATCATGTGACTCAATAGCCTAACTCAAACCCTTAGTAATGTATTGGAAATCGGCTATTACAGACACATCATTTCGCCACATCCTAATCCCAAACTAATTAAATTATTTGTGTGTGATCCAAGCTACTTGAAAGTGTAAGGGAGTGATGCATACCGCTTTAGGTGTAATACAAAGGTAGTGATCAGATTGAGTTATTGGAAGATGTTTAATCATCACTTTCGCATAAAAAAGTCTTCAAGCTTTATTATATAGTCCTCTGTCAAGATGAGCAAACTTTCTTATTTCTAGAGTTTACCTTCTAGCACAAGTAAATCTAGGAAGAAATCCTAGATCAATTATACTATTATTTTTAATCCATTTATTGAAACATTAAAAACTTTTTAAAATGTTGAGTCCACCACTATGTTGATCCTTAAGGGATCTTGTTTCATTGAAATCCTCAACCATGAGCTATGACTAGTTATGAGTCCTTACAAAATCCTCAAGTTGACTCCAAGACACTTGTCTTCTAGTTAGGCCTAAGCTCACATAAATAGTTTAAAAGTACCAAAGGGTTTCACCTTTACAGACTAACTCCAATATGATTTGTTATGGAGCATGTTAAATGGCAACTAATACACCACTTTTATTCTCCAAAAGAGCTAAATACTCACACGAAATCCTCTATTGCATTTAGGGTGTTCCAACCCTATGCCATTTAATTTTATCCACACATTTATGAGAACCTATATAAATATGTGCATAAGATTTAATGAAACGGGGTAGCAGCTGGTTTATGGGAACATAAGATCTATTCCCCTAAATACCTCCCCTAAATCCATTTGCATCCATTCTAGTTTAAGTACCAATCCCAATCTTGTCATAAACTTTTTGGGCTTGGTCCCTTGAAATTTGAGTCTCTATAAGTGCTAACACTATTGGTTTGTTAATTTTGATTAATTCCTAGATAGTAGCTATAAAAGGCATGACTACCTACCCCTTGCACATTTTGTACTATCACACTAATAAGAGTGAGGTTAGGTTGCAAATTTGGGTATCTTTATTGGCATTGAGACATTAGGTAAAGAAAATACACATGCATCTCATAAAAGGTAAGTAACCTGCACACATCGTATGGAATTTTCAAGTTGAGCAGTAACCCTAGAGGGGCCTATGTTGGGGGTAGGTATGACTAACCCATATTATTTTGTGAGCAAGACATTGAATGGGCACCACATATAAGGCTTCCATTAGCCTCTCTACAAATGCCATATGGTTCATTTCCTTGTCAGTCAAATCTATGACTGTCCTCTCGAGATTCTCGGTTAGCAATATCTTTAAATTATTAGTAGTCCATTTTCTTTTTTTTTTGAAATTTAAATAATAATTGATTAAACTATAGCAAAGCTACCTCAAACATTACAATGAGTTCTATACGAAATAAATTGCAATACTTAAGTAAAAAAACATTACAGAGACAAATGAATTAACAAAAAATGCTACAAATGTCATTTACTCTTTATTCCTGAGGAGAGAGCATGTTAACATTTGACTATCATAGTGGCTTGGATACAATAAATAGTATCTTTAACTAAGTTGTACTTGTTAAATTCTTTGTTTCTATAAATCCTCTTATTTCTTTCCTTCTATATTGAGTAGATTGAATAGCAAGTGTAAGATTCTACTTTAGACCACTTTATAATATCTACATTGGAAGAATAAATGATCTCAATCCTCTTTAGTTTCTTTACAAAGCACGCAAATCAGGTCATAGGTACCAAACTTTCTTTTTTATGTTGATCCTATTCTTAATTACCAACTATGTAAACATAAAGGCTTTTGGACTGAGGGAATGCTTCCAAAGGAGATTGAACCAAAGAACATTTTCACCTCCTTCCTAAAAAGCTTTATAGCAAATTTGTTAGAAAAGATACCTAAGATATCCGGGCCAAGTTACTGCATCCTGCTTATGGATATTGGTAATATGAGGAAGATATCGCATAATTAAATTGAATCCCCTAAAGTTGCCTGCCTATTGAGAATGATTCATCAAAGAAGCTACTTTGGAGTTGAGTGGAAGCCTATTTATAAGACTGGATAGTTTAGCCCTTTGTATTAAAGGATTATGATTTGTTCAATTATCAAACCAAACCCAGATATTCTCACCATTGCCTAAAACATGCTTAATCAAAGGAAAAACCTCCTGTCTTAGTTTCAACATTTGTAATAAGCACCAAAAGTACTCTTTGAATGTAAATAGTTGCCAAAAGATTTCAATATTGGCATATGTTTATATATCCATTTTACCTAGATAGCTTGTTTATCTTCAATAAGCATCCAAATCCTTTTGATCATCAGCACTTTTTCCATAAGAGAAATATAGATGATCCGTAAACCCCTTTGCTTTTTAGGTATAGTCACCTTATTCCATTTAACATTGGCTTTCTTAAAGTTCTCAAAATTTCTAGACCATAAGAAATCTTTCAAAATGCTATCAATCTCGTTGATTACCTTCTTAGGTAGAATAAGATGGGATATCCAATAAATAGAAAGATTGACAAGAACAGAAACTATCAGAGTAACCTTTGTAGCTAGTGATAGAAATTGTTTATGCCAAGGATTAATTCTAGCTTTGATCCTTTCTATGAGTGAAATGCAATCAAAATACTTAGGCAATGTATATGAGATAATAACTCCCAGATATTTAAGAGGAATGTCATGAATTTGAAGTTCAGTAAAATTGGAGTGTTCCTCAGTATTCCTTACATCTTTTTAGCAATATAAACTACTTTTGTTCAGATTCACTTATAAGTCTCACCATTTAGAGAATTACATAAGAAGTTCCTTAAGCAACATCATTGAATGGGTGTCTGCTCCAGAAAGAAGGATAAAATCATCCACAAAAATCAATTGTGTGAGCTTGGAATCTCTACATTTATTGTGATAGAAAAACCTATCATTAGAACTAATAACCTTGTTAATAAGTCGAGAGAGGCCTTCTGTAACTAGAGTAAATAGATAAGGAGAGAGAGGGTACCCTTGTCTAATTCCTCTAGTGCAAGATAAAGGCTTAATAGTATGCCCATTCATAAGAATACTGATTGAAGTCGTTGTTAAACATATCCTAATCCATACAATGAAAGAAGTAGGGAACTTCAGAGCTTCCTAGCAAGTATGTATGAAATCCCAGTTAATAATGTCGAAGGCCTTCAAGAAATCAATTTTTTGATAGCAACTTTTAATATTTCTTCCTAAATTATACTCCTTCAAAAATCTCTTACATAAGCAGTATGTTATCCGCTATTGGTCTACCTTAAACAAATGCATTATGGGAAGGATTAATGATTAAAGATAAAGCAAACCTTAATCTATTAGTAAGGAGTTTAGCAATTGCCTTGTAAACTGTGTATAATAAGAAATGGGTTTAACGTTAGTCAAAGTATCCAAAATTTTCTTTTTGGGAACTAGACAAATGTAAGTGTGGTTTATCTCCTTTAGCATTTTACAAGAGGACAAACACTCTAAGATTGCTTCGGTAAACAAACTGCCTGTAATCTCCTAAGTTTTTTTGAAAAAATCTAGTAATGAACCCATCAAGGCCTGGAGTTTTAGAGGGAGTAATTTGAATAATATCTGTTTAACTTCCAAGCTTATAAAAGGAGTAGAGATGGAGTCCTTGAGATCCTACGAAAGGGGATTATCAAAAAGGTCTTGAATATAGTGAGTAATATATGAACTTGCTGTTGTGCCCATGAGTTGGAGACAGAATGCTCTTCCAGATAAAGAGTTTTGGTCATAAACTATGTTACTCAAGGGATCTTTAAGTTCCACAATCTTGTTTCTATTCCTCTTTTTAAGTAGAGATGCATTGAATAATTTTGAAGTCCCCATCCCTCAATCAATTTATCCGTGCTTTATATTTTAATATTTAGTTTTGCAAATTCAAGGCATCCTGATGATCCTTTAACGTAGAACTTTTAGTCTGATTTAGTAGATTATTGTGAAGAGAGAGATAACAACTTTCTGAGCCTCGAAGAGTAGCTGATGTATGACTTTGGTCGACCTAAGATTATCTTTCAAGAAAGATTTAAGAGACCCCTTTCAGCTTTTGCATTAGATGGAAGGACTTAAAACCTTTAACATCGTAATCCCAACAAGATTTGACTAGATCCATAAACCTATCCTTCTAAGCAAGCCCATTAAAGAGTCTAAATAGAGCTCCAAGTTAATTACTAGTATAGATGTTATGGATGTTAATAAAAGAGTGATCTGAGAATGTATTTTACCCAAACTCGGTATAAGAATAAGGAAATTGAGCCAACCAACAATGGTTTACTAAAGCTCGGTCAAACATTTTCCTAATAAGCATTTAACTTTGTTGTTTATTAGAACAAGTAAATAGGCTCCCCTATAGATTCATGTTATCAAGAGGCCTATTCACCAAATCTAATGTCAAGAAAAAATTAGAAGAAATTTCTTTAACTGCCTTACATTACATCTCCAAGTTATCTTTAGGAAGGATCTCCAACTCATTTGTTGACAATTCATCTCTTTGCTTAGGAATGATCCATTCCCTAACTTTTTTCTTTAAGGATTACTCAGGAATGATTCTATTACCTCAGCTGCTGCTTGTCCTTTTGAGGTCCCTGGTTCATTAACAGCCATAAGCTCATTGTGATTCCCAGGTTTGAACAATTTTTTAGTAGGCTTCTAGTTTTTCTTGTTTGTGTTGGGCTTCCATGGATAGGAAATAAATATAACATGCTTTATAAGTTCACCATATACTCCTAACTTTATGAAAGGTAACTGATCAGAAAGAGTATCGCCTCTTCTCACCTTAACACAAAGTTTGGCAAAGCACAGTCTCTCCATTTTATCAGTTTGGGTATCCATAATTTAAGGCTTTCCTAAGGAGCTTGTAAGGAAGCTTAACATTTCTACCATCCAAAATTCGAGAGGAACATTATAATCCATAGAGGAATAACATCAATGTTACCTAAATTGAAGTCCAAATCTGGTCTCCAACATTGAAGGAACATCAGTTGGCCACTAATGTGCCGTGGGCCTAGTTCAAAGATTTCACTAATGTTGCTCTCAGTAGAAAATTTAAAGAGGAAGGAGTCATCTTCTAGTAGCATAACTCTCTCTAATTCTTTCTTCTCGTATTTTGCCAATGGCCAAGCCTGGACTACTGGAAAGGCTAATCGCTTATTCTAAAAAACTCCTACCAATGTAAACGCCCATATATTTACTCCTGCTTTGAGGAGTTCAATGTGAGGAGTCAGGATACCATTCTTTATGGCATTACAGAAGTGTTGTAGCTCACCTCTATTGTATTGGATTTGAGGCTTAGATTTCCATGCTTCAATAGTGGGTTTCATCGAAGCCTTTCACATGCTATCTCCTGTCTTTATCACATTAGGCAAAGATGGAAGAGCTGGAAAAGCCTCCAAGGACAAATTAGAGGGAGTTATGTTTCCCTCATTGTCTATCCTCAAGCCTAAAAAACCCTCTAAAGGAAGAGCAGTTAGTGCCTAAGTTGGGGAAGTGATGTTTTTGATTGATGGTAGCAGGTGGGAAAATTTTTAGAAAAGAGTAGAGTAAAGGGAGAATGGTAAAATTTAGTAAGAAGGCAAGGACCCAATCTTTGTGAGAAAAATCCATTGTCTAGTAGTCCAATTTCTTGTATCCACATCCATCCTCAAAATCTCACTTAAATTATTTTGCTTAAGAAGGTTTACAAATGCATTATCTATGTGGAAATTGTCAGTGTGATTTCCCATCCTTAAAATTATCAATCAAAATTTTAAATCTTGAGCTTGCTTTTTCATACTCAAGTTTTACCTTGACACATTGGGGAGACCTGTTCGTGATCTGGATTGCGTTCCACCATTGTTGCCTTAATCTTACCTTCAAACCTTCTAATTGCTACTCTTTTATGATTTTTTAATCATTATCCATGAGCCTTAAAGTTTTGACCCTTTATTATTATCTGAATGGTTTGCATTATCAACACCATGACTTTCATGAGTAGTCTTTTATTTCTCATAATTTGCCTCCTCTTTAACTTGTTTATATTATTGTTCACACTCATCTTCCTTATGCCTTGATTGACCACATTTGTAGAAATGAGTCTAAGGCCTTCATATTGCACTTTTTATACTTTCCCTCTCATTTGAAACGTTGATAGGAGTGGCTTCTTAAAATCCACCTTCACACTTATTCTAATGAACTTTCCCCTTCCTGCTTCAACTATATGTTTATCAACGCAAAAATTTTTCCCAATTTTTTCACTAACTTTCACGAGAAATTTATCATCAAAGTATTCTCTTGATAGATCGAAGATCCTTACCCAAGCAGTGAGGAATCTTATAGGTTTGTCATCCGATTCAAAATTGGGTATCCATTTTTTAATGGTGACATAGTGGTTGTTAATAACCTAGTGGACTTAGGTGAAAATAGGGTTGTAGTCTTCCACATTTTTAGACCTTGCCACATAGTAATTATATCCCATACCTATCAAGGGTAATTCATCCCTAAGTGCCATTTTTTGTTTAAGTTGCTTTATGAGTTGGATGTACCTAATGCTACCATCAAACATCTTGACAATGAGTTCATTCTTCCATATCCTCCTTAGTCTCATTTTCTCCTCTTTTCTGAGTAGAATTGTAGGGCATTGAGGGCCATCTTTTGCTAAGGATTCATCATCATCATCAGTAGATATGTCACCATCATCCTCAACCAAGTTAAAAGTTGTATTTGGATTAACAAACTTTAAAGTGCTAAACTTATTGATTTTTTTTTCAATTTAGTGTTAAACCTTTTGAAATTTTCAATTAAATGACTAACCTTTTAAAACCATAACAACTTAAATCATGGCGTCGGTTCTGTAGTATTTTACTGATATGACTAATAGAACCACCTTTGACTATGACATATAAGCATCTATATGAAAATTTGATAGATTTATAATCATCCATCTAAACTAATACATAATTTTTATGCCCAAAATAAGTTTTAGAAATTCCTAGGCTATCCTACTTGCAAGTCTATGAGGTAGTTGTATTTGATTACCCAGGGTTGTTTCCCACGGAGGTGAAATTGGTTAACATAAATTAACCTTGAACAAAAATAAAAACAGATGTAATCCTAAACACTTTATCTCGATTTGTTGAGTGAAGACTTTAAAAAAAAGTCACCAAATTAAACTGAAAAGTAAACAAAATTAATTAGGAGCAAAAACGAAGACATTAACCGAAGTGAAAAACTCATAAGAATTAGTTTCACTAATTTAATCTTCTATGCATGATTAAGGGGAAATGATTGGATAATTGTCTTACTAAACTTATCAATTGGGTTTTAAAATCGATTTAAATAACAAACTAATTTAATTTTTGTATTCGACAAGTTTATCATCCAAATTAATTATTAAACCCAACTAATAATTACCACTTAAGTTAATATATTTATAATTCATAACCTAAGCATCCATAGTTTCTCGTTCTATATTAAACTTCTTCTCTCGATCATCCGTTTAATACCAAAATGATGCAAAGTTTGATCATGTTATTACATTCATTCAATTCAAAAACTATAGCAAACATAAGATAACAACACAGTCCCTCATTCATGCATATTTGACTAAAATAGCTACATTAATCCTCAAGAAAAAGAGATCAACCTATGACAGAAATAACAAGATTCATCATATTCAAATACAATAACAAGAAAAAAAAAAGAACAAGTATAGAAATATAATAAAGAGTGTTAGTGGTGGTTATTTTGATGCGGTGTGAAGCATGGAAATAAGTATGGCATACTACATTGAGGAGTAGTGAACAGCTGCGAGGAAGACAATTAGAAGAGATTGAAAGGTAGGTCTATGCATATAAAGCAAACATATTAAGTTGAGTTTCGCTAAAATGAAATAATAAACAACTAATTGAAAAAAAAACAGAAATTGTATGGGTTGCCTCCTATTTAGCGCTTCTTTAATATCTTTTAGCTAGACACCTCAATCGTTATGCTCAAGGTGGATCACTCAACGTGATTGATTCCATTGTTTTCTTCTCTTCATTTGGTTTTTTCTCCAAGAATTTCCCAACCTCACCCTTAATTGCATCAACCAGCAATTGGCAGCATTCATCACTCTCTTTAACTAAGTCCAACTCCTTTTTTTGGTCTTCTGATAAGGCAAAATCAAAATATGTAGCATTAATTTGATCAATAAAAGAATAGTTTTCAGAAACAGTAGTAGTAGAAATAGGTTAAACATTAAAGATTGAAAATTCTACAGTTTCTCCCAAAATAATCATGTTCAGTTTCTCGTTCTTCACATCAATCAAAGTATTGGTAGTCGCCATGAAAGGCCTTTTTAGGAGTATGGTGTTCTCCTTCCTTTGCTCTTTAACCTCCCCTATGTCTAGGATAACAAAGTATATAGGAACAATCAATCCTCTAACCTTCACTAACATATCCTCCATTATTCTTTTTGAATAACGGATTAGCCTATCAGCTAATTGTAAACACATGTTTGTAGGTCTTAACTATCCTAGATCCAATTTCTCATAAATAGATTGAGGCATAAGGATTATACTTGCCCCAAGGTCAAACATACTCTTAACCTCAACACCATTACCCATTGATACTTGCATAAGAAAACTCCCTGGGCCTTTCAACTTAGGGGATAATTGCTACTGAAACACTGCACTTGCAACCTTTGAAACTATCACCTTCTCGTTTAGCTCAAAATTCTATTTTTTGGTGCTTAGTTCCTTGAAGAACTTCACATAAGCTGGGATGTTCCTGATCACACCTAACAAAGGTAGATTAATATTAACTTTGGAAAATATTTTATATAGATCAAAAAATTGCTTATCTTGTTTCGATTCCTTAAGACAGCTCAGATATGGGATCAGTGGTCTATAAGGATTAGTTGCTTTATGCAATCTTAGTTCTTTATTGCAGGTTATATGCCCTAGTCTTTTACTTTTATAAACGTGACTTGAAAAGTTTTTGTACCCATTGCTTCCTTTATTCTGCTCACCTCTTTCATTGGTGAGGCTCTCCTCTTCTTGATTATCTGCACCAGACAAATTAGAAGCGATGTCAACATGATTATTAATTACCTTATCGCTTCTTAGAATATTGACTACTTGGGCTTACTCGGGTTGACTGGGCTACTTCCTATTTTGGTTGTTGTGTATTTGAGTAGCCAGTTGCCCTACTTGGATCTCAATCTTCATATATGCCTACAAATAATTGAACCTCTTATTATTTGTTTCTTGATATTGAGTTGTGACCTAAATAAATGCATTCAGGGTTTCCTCCACAGAAGGCTTGCTTAGTAGGTTTTGAAGTGAGGATTGCCCTCGGTAATAATTTGACCTTTGAAAATTTTGGTATTGTGGTTGGGGTTGTACTGGTGGATTGTTGGTCTTCTATGAAAAATTAGGATGGTTTCTCCAACTAGGATTGTAGGTGTTTGAGTACGCATCATTTCACTGTCTTGGTTGAAAACTGTTGAGTGAGTTCGCTTGTTCTTACCCATCTACAAAAGGCTCATAAGAATATGAACAAACATTAACTCTATGACTATAAGTTCCGCATATACCACATACCTTTTGATTTGAAATGTTTTGGGGTAGTATTATAGTTAGCATCTTCTCATGCCTTGTTAACTCAGCTAAATGCATAGCCAGTTCTTGATTCGATCTCACTTCATAAACTCACGCTCTTCTTTCCCTCATGCTCTTTTGTTGAAAATTGGCCGCCAACATTCAAAGATTTCATACGTTTCTTCGATCGTTTTCTTTCCCACAACTCCTTCCACTGCATTGTCCACTATATATTGACACTGTTGCATTAATCCATCATAAAAGAATTGATTCTACATGTGGAGTATAAAATGATGATGTAGACACTGAATTAGCAAAAGTTTGAAGCATTCCCAAACCTCATGAAATGACTCTCCTTTCAGTTGAGTGAAGGTAGCTATCTTAGTTTGCAACTCAGAAGTCTTCTAATGGGAATAGAACTTCCCCATGAATTTGGTGCACACCTTCTCCCATGTAGTCAATGAATTGGATGGAAGAGAGTCATCAACCATGCTTTGTCCCGATCCTTCAATGTGTATAGGAAGCACCTCATCTTGAGTTGATCTTAATTTAGGCCATCCAAAAAGAATGTTAAAAGGGTGGTATATAATTCCTGAATGAAGTTTAAAAGGCCTTTATTGGGCGCCCCATAGAAAGATGGCAACAAGTTGTAGTGGATGCTCTTTAATTCATAGTTTTTGGCTACCTCTCCCTGACGAATGCATGAAGTGGCATTACTAATTACTGGTATGACATACTCCTTCATTATTGGATGCCTTTCACCCATCACTTGATCTTCTGGTTTGAGCCCCTCGAGATTGTCTTCCAAGTCCCTTGGAGGTCCCCTCATTCGATGTACATTGTCAATAAAGAGAGTAAGCTCACCTTCCCGGGACCTCTTTCCTTGCATAAACCAAATAAAAACAACAGTGAATTAATAAGAAAATCACTAAAACAACTCAATGAAATAACACAACAAAAATGTATGCATAAATAGACAAAACAATCGATAAAAAAATCAAAGTTAAATTAAGAGAAAATACTAACACCTCTCCAATAACAACCCCAAAAACTTGTTTTGCCCAAAAGAAGTTCTAAAAATACCTAGGCTATCCTACTCGCAAGTATATGAGGTAGTTGTAGTTAATTATGCAGGTCATCTCTCACATAGGTGAAATTGGTTCACTTAAACTAACTTTGAAAAAAAATAAAAATAGATGCAATCCTAAACACTCTATCCGTATTTGTCGAGTGAAGACTTTAAAGAAAATCACCAAATTAAACTAAAAAGTAATCAGAATTAACTAGGAGCAAAAATGAATAGATTAATCAAAGTGGAAAACTCTTGAGAATTAGTTTCACTAATTTAATCTCCTACAAATGCTAAGGGGAAATTATTGGATAAATCAAATCCCACCTAAATCTTGATGTTTTTGAATGATTGATGTATGAAAAAAAAAGAAGAAATGTAAGAAAAATAGATAGGGATGAGGAAAATACCAAGAATCTAGATGAAAAGTGAAGAGGTTTTGATAGTTGGAAAAAGGAAGTTGTGGGTTAGAGAGAGAGAGTGGAAAAATTTGAAAAGATAAAGAGAGAAAGAAGGGGGAAAGTTTTAAACCCCCATATGGATGGGATTCCCATGTCCATGGAAATTTGCATGATTCCCGCGAGCGTGGGATTCCTCTCCAGAAATTTTCTGGAGAGGATTCCCACTGACGTGGGAATCTGCATGATTCCCACACGCGTGGGATTCCTCTCCAAAAATTTTTTGGAGAGGATTTCACGTCTATGGGAATCATCCCAATTCCCACAGGCATAGGTTTCCTCTCCAGAAACTTTCTTGAGAGGATTCCCACGTTGGTGGAAATCACCCCAATTCCTATGAAAGTGGGAATTGGTGATCTTTAAAATTCCAAACCTTCTTCCAAGTGTAATTTCATTCTCTAGGATTCCAAAACCTACAAACACATTGAGATCATATCATCCGCAAGAAATCTGAAAAGAAAACAAGTTGAAATTAAAAAAAATCAACATGAACATCAATCAAACGCAATTAAAAAATGATCTTAACTAAAGAAAGAAAACAAACAAATAGGTAAACAAAACAATTAAAAGGAAATAGAATTCCATGAGTTGCCTCCCATGCAGTGCTTCTTTTAACATCGATAGCTCGACACTCTTCTTTTAATGGAAACTCATCCAGGATCAATTATAAGTGGCTTGCTTCCACTTTGTTCATTCAACATTGGTTTTGTAGCCTGTAAGTAAGCTACAAATTGCAAAATGAACAAAAGGACAATATTGATAAAGTTAAGCTAACCAATTAATTTCATCAATTTCCTTTTCGTTAACAAACTGTCAATAAAATAGGGAATACGAAAACTCCCTGAATCTTCCATTGAATCAAACAATTTGTTTTATACGAAGGTGGGCTGCTCTCTTTCTTCCTTAATCACCTTCGTCTCCTCTGCTTCTTCCTCCTCATGAACAGACACTTTCATAACTTCTTCAAACTTGACATCTGCTGTCATCTGTTCTTCATCCGTTTATTCTTCAGAAGATTTAAACACATCAATTGTCTTGAATGAGCTACTATCCTTTGGATTCTTAGATACATCATTCACGTTAAATGTCTCTTAATCATCATCAATCCAAAAGAAATAATTCTTTTCATTAACATTTACCTAAACTTTTTCGATGTTCTCTTTTGGTATATCAAGAACTGGTGAGTAATAGGGAAGGTTGGCATTCTTTTCTTCAATCTCTTTTTTTGTCTCTTATTCTTCAATATAGTAGGGTTCAGCATGATGTTTCACTGGTTCTTCTAGCTCCTCCTCATTCTTAAGTGTGATAGCCT
>JANQBM010243960.1:0-21868 GCA_025594535.1 Erythroxylum domingense | reverse complement strand
TTATATGCACAAAACTCTCTATTCACAACTGCATGAGCATGAGGTGTGGTAATTTACCACACCTGGACCCGTTTCTCAGGTCCGACCCGTTCTCTGGAAACGGGATGTTACATTAATGGTATTCGATGATCATAAAATCTAGATGGAGGTAATCCTCTTGGTTTTTCAAAGGCATCACTAAACTGTTTTAATAATTTCTGTAGCTGCTTATGGATATCATCAAGTTGATCCGTTACCTTTGCTTCCATCAGTGAGTATCTCAATTCCATCTATTGGTCATCTTCTTCCTTAATATAATCTATACACTACCATAAAACAACAAATAACATCTTTATCACTCCACACCTTTGCTAACTTCTTATCAGGAAACTTCACCAAGCTTTTATGTCCATCGTTCTCTAATTCCATCTCTTTACCTTTCCAACATAATTTTATGGTTCCATTTTGATAATTAAACACAATGTTGTTTAACGTAGACAACCATTGAACCTCTAACATCATATTAGTACCTCCTATCTCAATCACCAAAGCATTCAAACAGAATTCTCTACCTCTTACCTGTCGCCTTAAGTTTTTATGCACCTGGATGCAACTCAAGTTCGTTCCTCCTCCTACTATAATAGACAACTCCTTCACCACTTCTAACTCTGTTCTCATTCTAAATATTAATTTTTCATCTACAAAGTTATGTGTATTTACCTCATCCACCAATATATGAATTACGTTTCCATCTATTATACCTTGCACCTTAATCTATTGATAATCTATTATACCTTGCACCTTAATCTATTGATAATTAGCTATAATCACCCTAGACATGGTTTACAAGAATATACTTGGTAACTCTTCTTCTTCAACTTCATTAACTTCCCCATTCTCCACCTCATCTTTTACCACAAACATCTGCAACACTGTCTTCTTGCACTTGTGATCAGGGATGTACTTTTCTTCACACTAGAAGCACAACCCTTTAGCTCAATGTTCATCTAATTCCTTACTTAAAGTAGTCTTTCTCTATTTTAACTCCTTGTCTCCTTTATAATTTCCATAAACAAGAGTAGGTAATAGGTCATATGAGGAATTTACCTAATTCAATGAGTTTCTAGCATAATTTGACCCTCTCAGTTAGAACCTTCCCTTAATTCCACAATGCACTGCCACCATTTCATACTTTCTTGGCAAATATATGCCTATTAAAAAGTCCTCAGGTTCCATAACTTCAGTGGTATTTAATCTCTACCTTCAACTCTTTCAGAAACACACTAACCAAATAAGGTTCTAGCATCACTAGCTTTGGTGATAACATATGAAACTTATTGCAATATTTATTCACAAATCCTATCTGCCTCAATTCTTTTAATTCCCCTACCGAGTCTTCAAAAGCTACTTCTCCAAACCTTTGTTCCAATGCCAATATATAATCTCCCCAACTAAGAGGATCTTGAGTTAATCTATTTCTTATATACAACTCATGACAAGCTAATGCTTTACCCTCCAAATACATTGTAGCCAAACCCACTGTTAACTCTACTAGTGTTTAATCCAACATAAAAAAATTGTTCATACTTAAACACCTAAGCTAGAAATTTTTCTCCCTTAAAAACTGACAATTCAATCTTGCTACACCACATAGGAATGGTGTAATGTCCCCTATAGTAACTGTCCATTTCTAGTTTTTAGAACACTCCAGTTAGCATTTCTGTGTAGACCATTGTCAAAATGATATTTTTGATATAGCTGAGTAATACACTCTTTCAACTCTTAAATACTTCCTTCATGCCTTAACTCTAATTATTGCATCCAATTTCATAGGCCTTCCTCCATTCACTTCCATTCTTGATCTCTAGTTCCTTTTTCCATTTCGTAGCATCTGCTGTAGTCTAGAATCTTACTCTAATACCAATTTATGTTACAAATATTTCTAAAGTATCTAATTTTAGGAATTTAGGGTTTGCAAACACCAAAGAGAAGAGATAAAGAAGAGAAAGAAAACTGAAGAAGCAATAAAGAAAGAAGAACTTAGAGAGAGAAAATCAATTATTTATTATTCGTTTTTCTCTCCACCAACACCGATGATTATATTAACAACTATAATAATCACTGGTCATTGCCAATCATTACGCAACACGTTTATTATACATGACATCATTTTTAGTATTAACATATTATTCAATACTACATTGTTTACAATCAACCATTCCCACTTCACTCTTCAATTTACACACTCCTATCAGTTGCCAATATCCTATTCACATTGTCTTCTTTTTTGCACACCATCTTCTTTCTTACTCTTTGTTGTCACCATCTTCTTTCTTCCTTTTCACCGCTGGTCATTCTCTACAAAGTTGCTCATAATGATATTAATAGTGAAACATATCCAACCTTACAATTGCTCTAAAATGTAAAGGAAATTGCAATTAAGACCTATTTCTTATTCTATCCTTTGTAAAGTTAGTTATGGGGATGTTAATAGCCATTCATGCTTTATATGTTAGTTGGTTTGAGCATATAGTTCTATCATACAATGCAATTGTTAATCATGATTTAATCTGGATAGTAAGGGAATCTCGAAGGGTTATTAATGTAAGGTCCTAATTATCATTTGCTAAGCAAGTAGCTTATTTATTTATGAGTTTATGTGTCCTTGAATTTATTTATAGCTCTAGATTAGATTTCAATAACTATTTGTTAGTCTTCATTGTTTGTCTTTCGATAAATGTACAAAGACCTTTTCTAATTTCTTGAGCTAAGGATATGTCGTCCAAATTGTGTTAAGGGCCATTTTAAAGAAGAAATTTGAGTTATTAAATATTTTGATTTCGTTGCGTCACCGAATCTTAGTTTTATAGAAAGGTTAAATACTCATTTCAAAGTCAGCCCTACCATATTTGAGGTGTTTGTGTTCTAATTCTCCTTGATTAAAAGTGAAAAGGTTAAATTTTGATAATAGCATATATAAATGTATATTTGATATGTACTTAAATATTAACTACCCATTCTATATATACTATAAATTTCCCAAAATACATTTAAACAATTAAGTTTAGGCTAAAAGCCTAAATTAGGACTTAACCTTTTTTAGTTTGATCATTTTGGGACTAAAACTTGAAATTTGTTCAAAGAAGGGCTAAAATTTCACGAGTCTGCTCAATTTAAGACTTTTATGGACAAAATTTAGGACGTGTTTACACGTGCCGTTACATGCAACAATGTGACATTGTTACCTTTTTTTTTAAATGCAATATATAAAAGAGTAAAAGGTTTTAAGTTTTAACCCTAACATTTTGTAAATTTCCTAAATACTGTAAAATTTATAAAGTAAAAAACAGATTCCTAAAAGTTACAAAAAACCCTAAAATCCCATCGTCGCTCCCTTCTCTGATGCATCTTCACCGTCAACCATTCCATTGTAGTCTTCATGCAAGGGTTATCTAGTTTGGTTAATGCATCAAAACTGTCACCAGATCCGCACTTTATCCTTTATTGAAGGGGTTGTGATGCTTAGTTAATGCCTCTTCATCGTCCCTCGATCTGCGCTCCAATCTTCATTAAAGGGGTTGGCTTGCCTAGTTCACACATCATCTCTTGAAACTAAGGTAAGTCCTAGAATTAAGTATTAGACATTATACTTAAGAGCGATAAACACATTTGATTATGAGAGGTCTAAGGTTAAAGAAGTCTGAGGTTAGAGCAGTAAAAGAAGAAAGTGCAAAGGTTAGACTAGTCTAAGGAAGATAGTATGAATTAGATGGGCAGTTGCAAAATGGGTAGCTACTAGGACCAACTGCTTTTCTATTGTGCTCTGATTGGTAAAAAAAATCAATTTTTGAATTTTTTTACCAATTAGAGCACAATAGAAAAGTAGTTGGTCCTAAAAAATCTTATTTTTATGTTTGTAATTTTGTTTCCCTCCTATGTCCTTTTTGCTTTACTAGTGGGAGTATTTGTCTTATGAGTGTGTATTTTTTCAATTGCAACTAATATATTATTTTTATGTTGTTGTTTGCAATAATCTGACTATCATTGATGATAAAATAAAGTTTTGATTTTGTTATTCTAGTAGTAACTTAAATTTGAAAGACTCTAATTACTAGTAATATAAAGTTGATGTAACAATTGAATTAAATAAGGATTGCATTTAATATGGATATTTTTGAAACGTTGAGGCATAATAAACCATTAAGTAGGTATATAGGCTGGAAACTAGTGATGCAACTCCTACGAGGCCTATAGGTGAAAAATTTCATAAGCTTAGGAGCCACATCGAGAACATGTTTCTCGATTCACAGGTGTAAACAACGTCATGTATCTTAATAAATAAAACTTAGTAAGTTGGTTAATGAAATTTTTATAAATATGTTAAGCATCATGTGTTGTACTAGGATTTAATTTTTCATTTTCACTTTAATGTTTCCTTTCAACATTCTGACTGAGTCTCTTCATTTTCTTGTAGTTGATTTTTTTGGTTTGGCAAAATGACATTTGATGAAATAACTCTAAGGTTTCACCATGCGGGATGTTTTGTTAACATAGGTGATAATGTTATATATGAGGGTAGTTTTGTGGATGAAATTGAATTTGATTATGACTTACTGAGCTATTTTGAACTGGTTGATGTATGTAAGAAAAGTGGGTATAAAAATGTGTACCTTATGCCTAGTTTTGAACTATGTAATGGTTTGAGAGTTATACAAGATGATGCTAATGTATTAGATATGGTTAATCAGATGAGGGGTATGGGTGGTATTGATATTTATATTGAACATAGTGTGGATACCCTTGTTGAAGTGATTGAGGAAGAATGTAATGAGGTTAATTAGGGTAATGTAGTTGAAGATAATGATGAGGATGTTAATTATGAAGGGTTTCGAGGTAGTGTAGGTAATCTAAACAATGTGCCAAATGTGGAGGATGAAAATGATACAAATATGGCGAATAAAGATGATACAAATATGGAGGTTGAAGAGGATGAAGAGCAAGGAGATCAAGGGAATGATTCAGATGAAGATGTTGATGAGGATTTAGAGTAAGGAGACGAAGGTAATGTTCCGAATGAAGATGTTGAAGAGGATTTAGAGAAAGGAGATAAAGGTAATGGTCCAGATGAAGATGTTGAAGAGGATTTAGAGTAAGGAGATGAAGGTAATGGTCTGGATGAAGATGCTAAAGATAATGGACCATTTGAAGCTGATGCAGTTGATATAGATGATGAAGATGAGGTAGTTTTGTCTGAATATCATGATAATTATGAATATGGAGAACTTGTTAGTGATGTAGATGATATGGTAGATGATGTTACTAGTAGGAAAAGGAAATACCCTGTTTATGATGAAAATGCAGTTAAACCTTATATTGAATTAGGGATGATTTTTCTTAATCATTTGTAATTTAATCGTGTAGTGAGTTTGTTGTCCATCAAAACAAAGAAGGTTGTCATCTTTACAAAAATAAACCCAACTTTGTCCAAGGTAAATGTAGGATAAAGAATTGCCCTTGGTATATATAAAAGCATTTGATAGGAAGCTGCAGTCATTTCAAGTTAGGAAATTCAGGAACAATCATAACTGTAATAAGGTATACATAAATCCTAGGATGAACACTAGCATCTTATCTGACTTGTTAAAGGATAAGCTTAAAAGGGATCCATTTTTGAAGAATGATGACATAAAATTTTATGTTCAAGATTGTTTAGGTGTAGAAGTGTCCATGAGTATGGTGAGAAGAGCAAAGAAAAAAAAAAGTAGACAGTGTTGTGACCAACATTGAAGAGGAGTTTGGGAAGCTTTGGTTTTATGCTGAAGTGATTAGGCAAACTAACCCAAGAAGCACTATTACATTGATAGTGTTTCAGCCAATTATAACATCTCCACCTGTAGTTTAAAGAACGTACATATACTTAGAAGCTATTAAACATGGGTTTAGGCATAGATGCAGGCATTTTCTTGGCCTAGATGGATGTTAGCTAAAAACCAAAACTAAGGGTGAACTTCTATGTGCTATGGGAAGAGATGGAAATAATCAAATGTTTCCTATTGCTTGGGCTACGGTTGAAGTTAAGTCGACAGTCACATGGAAGTGGTTCATTGAAAGGTCGAAAGAAGATTTACCTCACTTGGGATCTGGAATTGGTTGGGCTATAATAACTAACCAACAAAAGGTAAAAATTTCACATCAATCTTGTTTTTACTTTCATTGAGAGTGTAACTGTTATGAAATATGTAGAGTTGCGTCCATATGCCTGTTCAAATGGTTATGTTTTCCCTTGCAAAGACTTAATAAAGCCATTGCTAATTTGTGTCCAGATGCTGAGCACAGGTTTTGCATTAGACATGTTTATGTGAATTGGTATGGAAGAGGATATAAAGGGGAAGAGATGAAAGATCACTTTTGAAAATTGCAAAATCCTTCACAGTAAGGGAATATGAAAAAAATTCGGATAAGCTCAGAGTGAAGAAGCAAAGGGCAGCAGAAGATATTGAGAGTTATGCACCAGTTCAGTAATGGTGTTGGGCTTTCCAAAGGGAAGATTCTATGATTGAGTTGGTTGAAAATAACTTATGTGAGGCATTCAATAAGACTTTGGTTGATGCAAGGAAAATTTCAGTTTTATATTTGAGCATATTAGAAGAGAATTGATAAAAAGAATTGTGAGAAAAAGGAAAGAGGCTGCCAAGTGGAAGGGTAATTTAGGGCTAAGAATATGGGAAGCAATTAAGAAGAGTGTTATGATTGCTCAACATTGTTTAATGCATCATAATGGAGAATGTTCGCTCAAGGTTACATATGTTAAGTTTTACTATTTAAAACCTTGGTAATTACCACAAGCGCACGGGTCGTTCGTATAGCACCTAAGGTGTCGATCCCACGAGGAAGGGAACTAGTCCTAAAATCTAACGACAGCTAAGTTTGCAATACCTAATTAAATAACTACTGGAGAAATTAAAATTAACCAAGAATCAAATATGAGAAATTAAAGCACCAAAAGAATGAAGAAAACAGCCAGCTCACACAAATAATCTGAAACTCAACCTAGAAGTGACCAATTGAGAGAAAGGGGGAATTAATTCGAAACTAAAGAAAATCTACCCAATTATGTAATTTCTGACTTAAAGGGCTAGACGATCCTAGGGTGAATTACTCTTTTTCGAGTTATAATTCTTAACCCTAATTAATAGCCCCTAATTCAAATTATGGAAATTGCGATCTCTCGATCCCGAATTTTTCTAAAACCTAAATTAGTTCTAAAATTTTCTATTAACTTACTGGGAATTTATGTTCGATCTCTTGTTATATGACTCTACCAATTTGATTCAACTTTCTACCTATCGATTTACCTAACTCTCGTTAACCTAAATTGATTATTTTCACTTGGCTCACCCTCTCAATTGGTTGCCAAGTTATGAAGAATCAAAATTGAATCAAAAATAAATTAAATAAAATATAATCAAATAAATTTTATTAATGTCAAGAACGAAAAACCCGAAGGTCAATTTAGACAAAAGATCAACACTCAACGACGATATTCCTAATCAATATCCAAATCTCATACATCAATGAAATCGAAATAAAAAATAGAAAATACTATCGGAATGGATCTCGGAGGTAGCGACTGTGGGAAATCACTTGTCTCGGGAAGTACGTCGCGTCAAACATATTTCTGTGCCTCTTTTCCTTCGTCTCCTTCCTCAATCGCTTGATCTCTCTCTATGTCTCTCTGATATTTTTGCATAATCTCACTTTTTACAGAGCTATCTCGACTCTCTCCCTATTTTGGTGGCTGCTAAATATTGTTCTATTTATCCTATAGCAGCTCTAGGTCAAACTTGGGGTCGAAATAGTTCGAAAAATTACCCAAAAATTAAGTTTTTGTGTTAGCCTGACTACCACGATCGTGGCCGACACTTTAACCTTTATGTTATGAACGTGGCATGAAGTGCATGATTGTGGCATGACTTGACTCTCTCTATCATGATCGTGGCCCCTGGTGCATGATCGTGGCCTGGCTACTGCTGGCTATTCTTCTTCTGTCATGATCGTGCAGTCACAATCGTGACCAATGTGCACGATCATGTCCTATTTCATTTAGCCCGAAGCTCTCTTTAAATCTTCACGTTCTTCCTATTTACCCTGCAACACTAGCACCCACATCAAGATACCTAAAAAATATACAAATTTAGCTAAAACATTCATACTAACCCATAAAAATAATTAAACACATAAACTAACACAGTTGAAACCTAAATACACACTAAACACTCAAATTAACACTAAATACCTAACAAATTGAACTCTAAAACTCAATGCAAATCACAACTATCAACATCCCCACACTTAAATTTTTGCTTGCCCTTAAGCAAACAAAACAACAAAACAAAACACCATGCAATAATGTGACAATGGCTCTAATCTTCATGAACTAAATTTAATCTTGGACATACCCATCTGAATTATGTCAAATCATTAACATGCAAAATATGAGTCTAGAGGCTTTGAACTAAATATACAACTAACTCAAGATCAAATGTTAACCTATTTACCCATTTCAATTGTGCACACACACTAATAATTTTTCGGTCCCTCAAACTTGGTAACTGTTCCTAGGTATAGTTCCATGAAACTTAAAGCCTATTACAAGTCCGGTGGGTTCTTATTTAAACACACAATTTTTTTTATTTATTTATTATTATTTTTTAACCCGGGACTTAGCCTTTTACTCGGAGGCAAACATTTGTGATGAATGTCGATTAGGTTACTCGACTAAGTTATTTATTAACAGCTTGGTTGAAATGTCATTATAGCCTTTTTACACGAAGGCACACATTTGTGATGCGTGTCAACCCGGTTACTCAGCTACATCACATTTTCAATTGGCTACTAGCTCTATTCATAACCCGAAGGCCAACGAAATAGTGATTATTGAACACTTACTAAACATCTTTATTTATTTATTGCCTACCTTGCTGCTTTAAACTATTCATTTCTATGAAAAATACTAGTTAAGCTACTTAGCAAAAAGGCCTCAAATTATGAATGAATGTGACAATCTATAGGGTGCTAAATTTACACTAAGTCCTAATTAGGTTGTATATTTATCCAAAGGCCCCCTAATTCAATAATTTCACAGACTAATGATTGTTCACAACCTAATAGACTATGTCCAAAATTAAAAAAAAAATCACTCAATCTAAGCCATTGACACATTCACACCATGTAACCTAATATTATCATACAATATGCAAATTTCACATACAAAAGAAAAGCACAGAATCCCTCCCCACACTTGAATAACACATTGTCCTCAATGTGAGAAGGAAATACACATACATAAACGAAATGTGAAAATAGAAATAAAATAACAAAGAACAGATAAAATTAACGATAAAAATAAAAATAAAAATAACAGAAAATAAACAACATAAAACAAAATAGAAATGAAAAAATATTGGGTTATACTTGAATCCTAAGGAGATGGTGGTGGTGATGGTCTGGGAGGTGGTAATTGAACACCCTAAGCTTTGAATTACCTACAGATTATTGAAAATAAAACTACTATCACTAACATTTTCAAACAAAATCTAATTACTTGCTAGTTTATGCTCCTTAGCTTGACCTTTGATTCAGAAGGCGTTTTCAAGTAACCAAAGACAAAGAAATCACTTTCTTATTTGTAGAAAATGCTCCTCCAAAATATAACTTGCACCAGTGCCCATTGACCTTAAAAGTCTCTTTATTAGCATTTTCCAATTAGAGAGCTCCATGATCGAAAATTTGAATCATCGTGAATGGTCCACTCCATCTAAACTTCAACTCCCTTGGAAATAGCCTTAACTAGGAATTATATAGTAGAACAGTGTCCCTTACTTTTAATTCCTTTTGCTTGAGACGAGCATCATGCCATTTCTTAACCTTTTCTTTGTAGTGTTTGGAATTCTTATAAGCATTAAAACGAAACTCCTCGAGCTCGTCTAGTTGTAGAAGTCTTTTTTCGCTAGCTTGCTTCCAATTAAAGTTTAATGCTTTGATCACCTAGTACGCTCGATGTTCTAGTTCGAGCGGCAGATGACATGCTTTTTTGTGCACGAGTTTGTATGGAGTTGTTCCAATGGGTGTTTTAAAAACTGTCCTATATGCCCATAAAGCATCATCCAGCTTTGCTGCCCAATCCTTTCAGGAATTGTTCACTATCTTTTCCAGAATTTGTTTTAGCTCTCGATTGACAACTTCCACTTGGCCACTAGTTTGTGGATGGTAAGGTGTAGCCACTTGGTCAATGCCCTAGACATCGAAGATGGAAATGGACCCATAAAGTCAATGCCCCATACATCGAAGACCTCTACCTCTTGAATATTTGATAATGACATCTCATCTCTCTTGGATATGTTACCTATCCTCTGGCATCTATCATATTATGCTACATAGGTTTGTGCATCCTTAAACAGTTGTGGCCAGTAAAATTCATTTTTAAGTATCTAAGCCGCTGTTTTGTTGGTTCCATAATGTCCAGTATATTGATCTTCACGACATTGCATAAAGATGTCTAAAAATTGCTCATCTGGGACGCAAAGTCGCATTAACCCATCTACACAAATTCTATATAGGGTTGGTTCATCCTATATATAGCAGTTACAATCATGGAAGAACTTCTTTCGTTGCTGGTAAGAGAGATCTGAGGGAACTTTACCATTGGCCATATAATTGGCGATATCTACAAACTACGATGTAGTCAAGCTCTCGAGTAACATTAAAGTTTCATCGAGAAAATTCTCATTAATATCATTGCTTGGTTTGTATTCCTTTCCCTCAAGTCTGGATAGGTGGTCAGTTACCACATTTTTAGTTCCCATTTTATCTCTTACTTCTAAATCGAATTCTTGTAAAAGTAACACCCATCGAATTAACCTGAGTTTTGCATCTTTCTTGTTAAAAAAGGTATTTTAATGCTACATGGTCGGTGAATACAATTACCTTTGAGCCCAAAAAGTATTGTCGAAACTTATCATATGTATACGCTACAGCGAGTAATTCCATTTCTGTAGTGGTGTAATTTAGTTGGGGTCCTCCAAGAGTCTTATTAACATAGTAGATTGCATGCACCTTCTTGTCTTTCTGTTGACCAAAAACGTATCCTATGGCTTGATCACTTGCATCACACATCACTTCAAACAGCAACGTCCAGTCGAGTGGTGATAAAATTAGTGCTGAAATTAATGCCTCCTTTAGAGTGTTGAATGCAGACATACACTATCATCAAACATAAGGGGTACATCCTTGACTAAGAGGTTTGTTGAAGGTCTTGAAATTTGTGAAAAATCCTTGATGAAACAACGGTAGAACCCAATATGACCTAAAAATCCTCGCACACCTTTTACATTACTTGGTAGTGGGAGCTTCTCTATTACCTCTGTCATTGCTCTGTCAACTTTGAACCCTTAATGTGAGATTTTGTGGCTAACACTATCTCTTCTTATACCATGAAATGACATTTCTCCCAATTCAGCACCAGATGTGATTCTTCACACCTTTGAAGAACTCTATCTAAATTAGCTAAACTCTTTTGAAAAGAGTCTCCAAAGACTGAAAAGTCATCCATGAATACCTCCAGTATATCTTCTATCATGTCCATGAAAATTGACATTATGCATCTCCAAAATGTGGTTGGGGCATTGCAGAGTCCGAAGGGCATCTGTTTGTATGCAAACGTACTATATGGGCAAGTGAATGTGGTTTTCTCCTAATCATCGGGGTAGATAAAAATTTGATTGTAGCCTGAGTATCCATCTAATAAATAATAGAACGAATGGCCAGCTACCCTTTTTATCATCTGGTCTATGAATGGAAGAGGAAAATGATCTTTCTTAGTCATAGAATTAAGCTTCTGATAATCTATGCATACTCTCCATCCTGTGACTGTTCATGTAGAAATTACTTCTCCACTTTCTCTTTCTATCACCGTCATTCCTCCCTTTTTAGGTACACATTACACCGGGTTGACCCGCTCACTATCAAAGATGGGATAAATTATCCCTACATCGAGGAGTTTAATGATTTCTTTCTTGACTACCTCCTTCATTTTAGGATTTAATTTCCATTGACAATCCTGCATCGTTTTACAGCCGTCCTCCAAATTTAATTGATGCATGCAAGCATTCAGACTTATTCCTCAAATGTTGGCAATCTACCATCCGATAGCTTTCATCCACTTTTTGACGACCTCCACCACTTTACTTTCCTGTTTTTCACTCCATTGATTGGAGATTATTATTAGTAAGGTTTTACCTTTACCAAGAAAGGTATACCTGAGGTGTACAGGTAAAGGCTTAAGTTCTAATATCGGAGGCTTTTCTAAGGATTGTGGAGTGGGTGCTTCGATCAAAACTAATTTGTTTTAATACACTAGAACATCTGTGCCCTCTATCTCATCATCTTTTGTAGATTCAGGATTCTGGTGTTCATTGTCATCCTCTGCTTCTAAAGACTTCACTTCTGCAATGCAACTCTCAATTTGTTGTCACAGTTGGTGATCTAATATTTCGATGTTCATATGTACAATACTCGTTATTGGATTCTTTAAAGCCTTACTCATAGTGAATTCAACCTGATCTTCTCCTATTCAAAGTGTCAATTTACCTTTGTAAACATCAATTATGGCCTTTCCCGTATTCATAAAAGGTCAACCCAAGATCAGTAGGCAGTTCTTATTTTCTTCAAAATCCAAAACCATAAAATCTACTGGAATAATGAACTTGTCCACTCGCATCAGTACATCTTCCACTATTCCCAATGGCCTTTTAATGGACTGGTCTGCCAATTGAATTACCATCGAGGTAGGCTTGACCTCTCCCAGTCCTAACCTTTTGAATATTACAAAGGCATAAGACTGATGCTAACTCCCATATCGCACAAGCACTTAGTGAATTCCAGTTCACCAACCATAAAATGTATCGTGAAACTTCCTGGATCTTTCAATTTTAAAGGCATTTGACTAGTGACTATTAAATTGAAGGTGCCATTCAGAGCTACCTTCTGATTTTCCTCCCAAGTATACTTCTTAGATTATATTTCCTTTAAAAATTTTGTGTATTTCGACATATGTTCTAACACCTCAACAAATGAGAGATTTATCTATAGCGTCCTTAGCTTCTCAATGAACTTTGAAAATTGTTCATCTAACTTCTTCTTTTATAGTCGTTGAGGAAAAGGTACCTTGGGCTGATATGGTGGAGATGCAATATATGGAGGATATTCACTCATGTCCACTTCTTTATCCTTTTCTTGATTCTTCTCTACTGGCTGGGTAGACTCCTCTCTTGTCCTTGTGGGCGGTTCAATTTCCTTCCCACTCCGAAGTGTGATATCCTTTAGCTATTTTGTTGATTTTTTTCCTGAGGTGCTAAGAACATTTCCACACTTCTACATCGAAAAGGCATTTGTCAGTTGACTCACTTGGGCTTTTAAATTATGAATGGCAGATGCATATCTCTTAGTAACTTACTTAAATTTATCTTCTAGCTTCTTATGTGCATCATCTAAAGCACCAAGCTTATTTAGAATTCTGTCTAATTTAGAGTCCATTGAGCTTGTTTTGTTCGGCTGAAAGCTCGATTGTCCTTAGGGTCTAAACAACCCTCTATTGTTATTGTTAGACCAGGAGAAGTTTAAGTGATTCTTCCACCCGGGGTTATATGTGTTAGAGTAAGGATTATTACCCCCTCCATGTCTAAGTTGGGCCCCTATATAATTAACTTGCTTCGGGTTATCGTCTCTCATCAAATAGGAGTCCACCGTATCATGATCTAATTGGCCGCATAGCTCATACTTCAATTGCGCGACCTTTACCATAGCTGAGGATGATGCCTTCATATTATTGGGTTGTCACATCAACTTCTCAATCTTAGCTTGCATTTTCGTCATCTGATCGATAGCGACTACTCCCTTCTACTCCCTAAAGTTAGTAGGTTGCCTACTACATTCACTAGCCCATAAACAACTATTGCTGGCCATCTCCTCTATTAATTCCTTTGCTTCATTGATCGTCTTTCTCATTAATGATCTTTCCGACGTCACGTCAATGGTGCCTCTAGTATGTGAGTTCACTCCGTTGTAAAATGTCTGCAGCAAGAATAAATTGTGGTGTGGGCATCTCCTTAGCAGGTCCTTGTAACGCTCCCATGCTTCACAAATAGACTCCTCATCACCTTATTAAAAATTTGTAATTTCCTTAATAATTTTGATGGTCTTTGTTAGTGGGAAGTATTTATTTACGAAGGCACGCACTAGTTGGTCCCATGTCGTAATGTTAGCGGGGCTCAGTGAATGATACCAGGCCTTCACTCTATCCCTAAGCGTGAAGGGAAACAACCTAATTCTTCCAACACCTGGTGATACCGGAAAGTATCACAGATATCGAGAAAACTCACGATGTGAGAGTTCAGGTCTTCATTTGCAAGTCCATAGAATTGAACGTTTTATTAAAGCATGTTCAGGAGGGTTGGCTTAATTTCAAAGGAGACCCTTTGAACAGACAATCTAGTTACTCCTTGGTTTGCAGGATTAAACCCTAGCCTCATAAAATCTATGGGGTTCCTCTGTTGTTGCCTGCCAGGGTTAACTTCTTGATCAACGTTTCTTTGGAATTCCTCATCCATTTATGCTTTCTCAATCTCTTCTTCTTCTTCTCGTCAAGCTTTCCTAAGGGTTCATTCTAAACGTGTTATCTTTAAATCTAACGTCTCTGCTGCATGAATCAAACCTCTCGTGACTCTTGTGTTCATGCAAGAGCACGATTCCTAAGTAAAAGTAACGAAAAAAATGAAAACAAAGAAAAGAAGAAAAAGAAAAAAAATTAAACTATTCCAACGCGTTAAACTATAGAACTAAGTTGCTTTTCCCGGCAACAGTGTAAAAAACTTGTTCGCTCAAGGTTACACGCATTAAATTTTACTAATTATAACCTTGGTAATTATCGTAAGTGCACGGGTCGTTCGCGTAGTACCTAAGGTGTCGATGCCATGAGGAAGGGAACTAGTCCTAAATTCTAACGACAGCTAAGTTTGTAATACCTAATTAAACAACTACTACAGAAATTAAAATTAATCAAGAATCAAATATGAGAAATTAAAGCACCAAAAGAATGAACAAAACAACTAGCTCAGACAAATAATCCAAAACTCATCCAAGAAGTAACCAATTGAGAGAAAGGGGGAATTAATTCGAAACTAAAGAAAATCTACACAATTATGTAATTTTTGACTTAAAGGGCCTAAACGATCCTAGGGTGAATTACTCTCTTTTGAGTTATAATTCTTAACCCTAATTAATAATCCCTAATTCAAATTATGGAATTACAACCTCTCGATCCGCAATTGGTCCAAAACCTAAATTAGTTCTAAAATTGTCTATTAACATACTGGGAATCTATGTTCAATCTCTCGTTACATGACTTTACTGATTTGATTCAAGTTTCTACCTATCGATTTTGCTAACTCTCATTAACCTAAATCGATGATTTTCACTCGACTCACCCTCTCAGTTTGTTGCCAAGTTATGAAGAATCGAAATTGAATCAAAATAAATCGAATAAAACATAATCAAACAAATTTTATTAATCTTAAGAAAAAAAAAGATCAACACTCAACGACAATATTCCTAATCAATATCCAAATCTCATACATCAATGAAATTGAAATAAAAATAAAAAATACTGTTGGAATGGATCTTGCAGGTAGCGACTGTGGGAAATTGCCTGTTTCAGGAAGTAAGTTGCGTCAAACGTATCTCTGTGCCTCTCTTCCTTCGTCTCCTTCCTCAATCGCTTGATCTCTCTCTAAGTCTCTCTCAGATTTTTGCAGAATCTCACTTTTTGCACAGCTCTCTTGGCTCTCTCCCCATCTTGGTGGTTGCTAGGTATTGTTCTATTTATTCTGTAGTAGCTATAAGTCAAACTCAGGGTCGAAACGATCTAAAAAATTACCTAAAATTTGAGTTTTTGTGTCATCCCGATGCAAGGCACGATCGTGGCCCTGCATGCCATGATCATAGTCGGTACTTTAACCTTTTTGTCATGATCATGAAATGAAGTGCACGATCATGGCCTGACTTGATGCTCTCTATCACGATAGTGCTTGTGGCCCCTGGTGCACGATCATGGCCTGGCTGCAGCTAGCTCTTCCTCTTATGTCACGATCGTGGCCAATGTACACGATCGTGGCCTATGTCATTTAGCCCGAAACTCTTTAAATCTTCATGTTCTTCCCTATTTACCTGCAACACTAGCACCCACATTAAGGTACCTCAAAAATATACAAATTAAGCTCAAAGATTCATACTAACCTATAAAACAATTAAACACATAAACTAACATAATTGAAATCTAAATACACATTAAACACTCAAATTAACACTAAATACCTAACAAATTGAACCCTAATACTCAATGCAAATCATAACTATCAAATAAGGAGGGTATGAGATTGATCATAGACAGAACAGATATGCTGTCAGACTTTAGAACAAAATATGTTCTTGTAGGAGATATACCCTCTCTGGCATTCCTTGTGCACATGCATTATGTGCTATTAGAGACAGTAGGGTTAATTTTGACGAGTACACTTCTAGTTATTTATGGAAGACTGAATATGTCAAAACGTATGGGAAGGCAATTCAATCGATGCCTGATATAAAGGATTGATCCATTAGCAATGAAGAAACTATTAGGCCACCAGAATTCAAACAAGGGCCTAGTAGGCCCAAAACAATTAGGAAAAAAGGAATTGATGAGCTTCAAAAGAATACAAAAGTAAATAAAAAGCAAAATGTTGACCACATGTCAAAGAGGGGCATAATCATTACATGTAGCCACTGCCATACAGAAGGACACAACCTATCCTTGGAAGGGTCGAGAGGTAATTTCTAAGCTGTTTTGTCTTTTTATGGTATAACTAAGATTCTTTTCCATAGTTGTGGTAATCTTCTAGGTTTTTTTTTTTATTTTTTATCACTATTATCAATGGCAAGTTCTAGCCCAATTTCAAAATCCGAACCTAGACCAGTCAACTAATTTCCGTATAGAGCAACACACAACAAACTCACAGTCGACCCCGAAAACATATCCACAATTGAAACTAAAACTTACAACCCAGTAAGTGAATCTAAATCTGCCTCTATAAAAGAAAAGCAAAAGCCTCTGCCTCTGCCTCTGCTTCTACCTCTGTTGGTGCCACAAATGTTTCAGGTACTACCAACACCTCAAATACTGCTCATATATGTAGAAGTGCAAATGCAACAGCCTTAATTGTTCTCCCAACACCTGGAGGTGCTTTAGAAATAACAAATATCTGTACATCTTCAAAAGTCACTTCTAAGAACGAAACCAAAAGGAGAAGAGGGCCTAGTTATGGTGTCGTAGATGATGGAAGCAAATTGAGGATGTTAACAGCTGGCATAAGTAATCCAAATTCTCAAGAAAAAATTACAGAAAAAAGACTTGTCACGTACTCTATTTTTCAACAAGAAGCAAATAAGAAGATCAAGAAATGGATGAAAGGGAGGGGGTATGCATAAATGAAACCATAGGGTTGTAGATACTAAATGTAAGTGTTAAATATTTGCATTATTACTAAACATTAGTTAATTCATACAGTTTAACAAACCTTTGCATTTTATCTATAGCCTGGAAGGAGAAGTCAGAGACTACTAAACCTTAGGCAGAAATCAATAAAGAGGAAGGAAGTTGTTACTGCGCATGTGAATCCAAGCCAACAAAGTCAAACTGCATCTTCAAAGGGAAAGGAAAAATGTAAACTTAACATTTAATTATTAGTGAACTAAACAATTTTGTGATATTTGTGAACTGAACAACAATAGATTCTAAGTACCTTGTTGGGATTAATGTTATTAAGCAATGAATGCAATGACTAGCAATTTCAATTTGAATTGCATTTCTTGTATGTTTTTTCCTTTTTGTTGAAGTTCAAGAATGGGCTATCGAGGATGATGGGAGCTTGGCTAGAATTGTCAAATTCTTTGCAATGTTTTGTATTTTTTTGGGAAAGTTTAAATTCTACGGATGGAAAGAGATGATCAGATATTTGTAGTAAAATGATGGTTTCCTTTATTTTCCAATCAGTGTGAATTGAGTTTCTTTTAATTTTTTTCATTTTCGATGAAGTTCATGAATGGTAGGACATGTACATTGTTAATATAAAGAATTGGAATTATAGGTCTATTAAACATATTTATCTCCTTATCAATAATTTGATGACTTATAAAATAACTTAACAATTATGTTAATCATTGGATTGAAGGTAAAATACAAATAACATTTTTTAGAGTTGTCAATTGTTGCGTCTTTTAACTCCTTTTGACTACTAACGAATACTTCATCTCTATTGATTAAAGATCCTATTTTGTCATTGATCTTCCTTACCAAATGTTGAAACATCAAACATCTTTAGGATAATACATCAAACATGTTTAGGCTAGTACATCAAACATCAAACATCAAACTTGTTTAGGATAGAACATCAAATTAGTAATACAACAGATGTTAAAACATCTGACACTTTGCACTTTCCAACATCAGGTAGGTGAAGATTATTCTAGTACATCAAACCATTCCAGGTAAGGCTTTAATGGTACAAATATTGCTTTTTTGCTTTCATTATTTAGACCAACAAACATAAGCAAAACTACTGAACACAATCTTAAACAAACAAACCATTTCCAACACTTTGCTGAATGTGTTTCATAACTAGTCCTCGTGACAACTAACTCATTCTTCAACTTCAAATTTTTTGCAAGCCGAAACATCTACTGCATTCTCTTTTAATTCTGTCACTTCAGTCTTCAATAGATTATTTTGACGATATAGCATCTTCTCTCTATTTTCAACTCTCAAATAATCTGTCTTGCTCTTGAGCAAAATGTTTGATCATGTCATTCATGAAATCCACAAACATTTTCACTCTAACATCAAAGAAAAAGCAATAATTTGTTAATGAAATATATGAACATATTTAGCTAAAATAATATAAAAATGTACCAAAATTACCTAAAATAGTGGACAACCATAAAACCTTTTTTTTGGATTTTCACCAGTCTATAAAGTCCATCTAGTTGCTTTTAAGTTACAGTAACAATATTCAACCTCTCCGTCATAGTCCCATTCAACTAGGTAAGTTGAAGAAATCAAATTGTATGACCTCAAATCAAGCTTAGAATGCGTCCCTTTATAGCCAAAGTTGAAAAATTCAAAATTTCAACCCAACACAAAATCACAACCAAGAAAACAACAAACTAAATCATCTAATCAACCTCATTACCTTAAAGAACTACTACTCAAGCTCATTCTCAAGGATTACAGCACAATGCTGTAATGTTGATTATGCACCTACTGATAGCTAAATGATGGCTACAAAATTGAATTTATTTACTCCTAATAATCTGCATCTCTTCTATAAATGTCATACTTTATCTTTAACCCAGCGAATAGAGAAAAACAAAACTGGATAACCACCAATGAAGCTAAACCAAGTGACACAAATCATATCTTACTTACAATGTCAAGTATATGGGGAAGAGAAAACTTGATCTTATCCTATATATGAAAAACAATTATCGTTTACACACTATTCAACCTAATAATCAAACCCATTTAAAGAAGATAAAATGATTTACATAAATGTAACATTGTTAAGGCAAAGGAATAAAGTGAATATTAAAATATCATTAAATTTATATACAAAAATTAGAAAGGAGCATGACACATTACTTACTTCGGTCTTTAGTGACATTACATATATGTTTTAGATCTCCAAAAACTTTACCGCCCATTCACCTCTAATGTCAAAACAGAGATCTCACACTCACATTACCAAGAAGGCACAAGTGAGATTGGAGTGAAGGCATATGCATCAAGTGATGATGGGTCCAAGGATTGAAGTGAAGGCACAACCAAGAGAAGAAAAAGAGGGTGAAACACATGTTCATAAAAATTGTTGATTTAGGGTTGAAGAGTTTTTCATTTAAGTCAAAATTTAAACAAAATTAATAAATTTTTTCTGAAATACTACCTGGCCTGGACATTAAATTAGGTCTATTAACGTGGCATCTAAACACTAATTGACCAGCATGTAATAGCGCGTGTAAATATGTCCTAATTTTTATCCATATAAGTCTTATATTGAGCACACTTATGAAATTTTAAACCTTTTATAAACAAGTTATAGGTTTTAGTCCCAAAATAATCAAACTCAAAAAGGTTAAGCCTCAATTTGGACTTTTAGACATTAAGTTTATATTTATGGAAGATCAAACATTACTACTTTTTTCCTAGCAATATTGAAATTTTGTTTCCTGTTTAGTTGATGCTGGAGAAAAGATCAGATCACGGGGATTCCTTTGCTTGCTCAAGTAAGGAAAGTTCATTACTTTCATTTAAGAGAATGAGGGGCTGGTGGGATAACTTTGTAGAGCATCTTCTCGATGTCAATGAATCAAGTTAAATGGTCTTTAAGAATTTTGTTACATAAATATTTTTGACATTTAATCAACAAGTAAATATATAATTCTTTAATGATCAATAGTTTTTGTTATACACATTACAATAGAAACAAAATTTGGCTAAAAAAATCGTCACTAAAAGTCTCAAAATTATCGCTAATACATTGCCAAAAAAGTTGTTAAATTCTTTTAGCTGAAAAGTATAGGCAATGTTTTTTGCTAATCGTTGCTAATAGTTTTTTCCTACGCTTTGTTTAATAGCTAAAAAATATTAGCAACAATTTAGGATATCGTCGCCAATACATTTTAGCTACATTTGATTTTTCATAGCTAAAAATTATTAGCTATATTTTATAAAACGTAGCCAAAAGCTTTTAGCTACATTTTAAGAAACGTTGTCAAATATTTTTTAGTGGCATTTCTGAAAACATAGATAAAAAGTTTTTCTTACTTTTTTAAAAACGTAACCAAATGTTTTTAGCTATGTTTTATAAAAAGTAATCAAATTTTTAATATATTTTTGCACAACATGTTATACCATTTTAATTATAATTATTTGTGCCATTTTAATCCATATTATTATATATGATATTAAAAAATTTTTATTAATTTATTTAAAAAATAATTAATAATTTGAAGCATTGTAAATAAAAAGTAAAATATCATTAAATTATATGAACAAAAAGAATATTCTTTGTATACAAGATTTTAATTACAATCTTATATATAAAATAATAAATAAAAAACAACGTAACTGGGACAGCTGTAGTTTTGTCCAAGTCGATGAGAGCAACTTCAAACCACAACCATCATATACGAAAGATAAGCTATGAGAATCATAAAAGCAACTTTAAGATAGGTAGAGTGCCTGGAATTATGCATTTAGTAATATTATCTATTTATTCACTTTCATGTAAGCAAAATTTCACCAATAAGAACTTGCCAAGGTAGAAAACTAAGATAGAAACAAACCTTACTGGCATCTTTGAATTGATGAGAATCATCTTTCCTTAGCCAATAATGTAACACCCCACTCCCGCTAGACCCGAACTCGATATCGACGGTGATATCCAAGTCCGTGCCCCGCGAGGGTGGTGTGCCACATCACTAAATAATTAAAAGTCGGTATAATTATTTTTGAATACTCTTATCAATGATCATTAATGTGGGCCTACTTTTTCTTTTTCAAAACATTTTGTTTACTTAAACTGAAAACGAAACATATTACATTTTAATCGCTTTCTTTTGCAAAATCCTCTCTCTCTTTTGTTTTTGAAAACAAAATCACAAAGTACAGAAAATGATAACCAAATTGACCCATTTTATTTCATAACTATTTTCAAACATAACAATAAAATCAATAAATTTT
>JANQBM010243759.1:0-21870 GCA_025594535.1 Erythroxylum domingense | reverse complement strand
TCCAATTGCAAACCCTATTTAGAACCTTATTATAGCCATCTGCACAACAAAGGGTAAAATTACCGTTTTGCCCTTATGTTATTTTTTCCTTCTAGATCTCCCGTTTTACTTTATATGGTGATTAACACACAAGATCTCGTCTTGGTGTTTAGACTTGATGGGTAGCTAGTCCATCAAACTACTGGTGATGGGAAATAAGGAAAAGAGTGGGTGATTTCAGAGAGGGATGAACAAGGAAAATTTTAACCAAATGTAACAATTTTTCTTGCCAAAAACATGACTAGGTGTCTTAATTGTGTCTTGACACATGTCACCAATGCATGTAACCCATTTGTCATCCATATAAGGCTACCACATATCACACTTCCATTTGTCTCTTATTTCTACATTTTCCCTAGCCCAAAAACCCCAAATTCTTAGAAATTTTAAAAATGTTTGAAATGTAACCAAAAATGCTAAAACAATATTAATACATTTCAAATCCATTTTCAAGACAAATAATCCATAATTCACATTTTAATCGCAATAAAATCACTTATACCTGGAAATTGTCAATGAATGCATATACAATTATTTTAATGAATGTTAACATTATTCATATGTATGAGTATGCCATATGATGCATGAAATGTACTTCTAAGTTCTCAATAAACTCTCGTGTACAGTATCCTAGGGTTCTAACCCTGATCATGGGATAATGGGATGTTACATTTTGTATGTTAATAAGTTAAAACTACTTGAGGAATAATGTTCAAAGTTAAATTCGTTTCATGAAGTTTGATGCCATTACCTGATTATTACATTTATGAGTATATTGTGGTTTACTTATTTTTCTTTGAAGACTACATCGTATTTTTGTGGGTAGTTTAGTTTTTATTAAGTTGTTAATTTGATTGTTTAGTGCGTGTTTAGGTTAGAATTTTGTTAGTAAGTAGACATTTGTGTATTAAAAAATTTTGTGGGTTAGAGAATGCTTTTGAGCTTCAATTTTAAATATTTAAGGTGCCTTAATGAGTTTGCTAGTGTTTCAGGGTAGAGAGTAGAAGATGGAGAATATTCGAAGAAGATTTGAGAGCTAACTTAGGGCCACTATAAGGCCCCAAATTATACCATAGATGAAATATTACATGTTCATGTAAGAACATAAATGATAGGTTTTAAAATTATGATATGATTGAGAATTCCATATGAATTAATTATATTTTTAATGAATAGTACTTGGAGAATTTGAGTTAAATTGTAATCATAGAGACTTAAGGTATTAATGTTGAGCCCGGGGTCTCGGAAAATATGTCCTAGATACTTTACATAAGGTTTTGGTGAAGATTTAGTGAAAAGAAGGCTTGAAAGTACTTAAAACTCAAGGTTGAAGTGATTTTTGCAAGATCAGTGTGTCACCATAGTGCACAAGCACGAGGGTGACATCTAAAGGGTGACATCCAGTGTGACTTCTAATGTGACACTCAAACTTGTAAGTACCATATCTTTTGATTCGTATGTTACAAAATTATAAACGTTATACCGTTAGAAAGCTAAGAGGATAAGCTACAACTTTTATGAAGACAACTTTGTCAAATTAGGCCTAAATCAATATATTTTATTGATGGTTTATATGTTGACTAATTTTTTACTGACAAATGGCAGCATATTGTGTGGATGAGTGGTAGCTCCTTAATGGCACAAGTGGAGAACATGCATGAAACCATATGCTATTACCATTTCATGACACCTAGCATTCGAGGAGACAAGGTTTTGCTAAAGTTTTCTGTATTACTTAATTTTCTTTCTCTCACCACCGAACTCTCTCTCTCACTCACACCTTTTGGAGATTTTTGCATGCTTTTTAGATCATCATCTTCACTTAATTTATTTTCATGCTACTGCATTAAGGAAGCCAGATCTTGCCACTTTCTATGTTGGTGTCCTCTTGGTCGTCTTAATCTTGGAGTTGTGATATTTGCTTGAAAGGCTAGAGTGGCTTGCTCATTGAAGTAGGAAATTATGTTAAAGAAGGTATGGGAATACTAATCTTGATTGCATGTTATCATATGAATTATTTTGATGCTTTATTGGAAAGAATATGTATGGATTTGTTGATGAATTGAGGTCTGGACATGAAATTGATGTGTAAATGAGGCATGAATATGGTGGAATTATGGTGAAAAGGATGAATGATAGAGTAAGGGTGTTGAAGATGTAAGAAGTGAATGAATTGTACTAGTTTCACTAATAGCTGTAGGTATTTAGGCTATAACTCAACCTGTAGATATCCAAATAGGGTGATTTTTATTATGGATTAAACTAAACACATATGCCTACAACTTGCATAATGGAATTGAATTTTGTTTCTGTCCTAAAGGATGATGAAATTTGGCTTAAAGTTGAATTTAGGATTCTGTCATTGTTTGAGATTAGTCTGCAATATTTTGGGTATAACTTGTCGAATTATAAATCAAAACGTATGATTTTGATGTCATTAGAAACTTAATACATAGAGTAACTTTTCTTTAGAAGAACATATTGCCTAGAAACATCTTTCTATATGTCCAAATAGCCAAACAAATCTGACTTAAAATCTATCCTAAGAAATCTGAACTAATATTAGTTGTGTAATTGTTGATATATATATGGTTAGGACTTTAACAATGGTTTTATTAGACTTAAGCCAAATTAATAATGAACCTAGGTGATGTTAGATTAATGGAGAAAAAGGTGTTTAAGTTATGGTTTATAAATGGAGTTGACAATATAAAAGATATAGGGTTTATTAATGATGAGCATAATGTTGAAGTGTTTGGTGTGATCATGAATGAATGAGCTTTTAGAGCTTATATGTTACGAACTAGATATGAATGACTGTCAATAGGGAATTTCTGCTATAATATTGTTACAATAATAGACCGTCAGTTGTCCGAGGAGTTTTATAGTTGGGATTGCATTGTAAGTGCTTGCTAATTGTGTGCATATGCATAATGTTTGATGACTTAACATTTCTATTGATGCATAATTGCACTTGTTTGTTTTGATAAGGTTGGCATAAAATTCTAAAATCTAAAATGGTTTGTTTTAAAACTTTTGAGTCCTAGTCGTGGGTAAATAGGTATGCCTAGAAGGGTTAGTAGCTGCTTTTGTAACTAGACATTAAGATGTCTTCTGTGCCAGACACTTTAGTGTCTTCTGATTTTAGACACTTCTGTGTCTTCTATTTCAGATACTTAAGGCTCTTCCAGTTTAGATACCAAATAGGGTATCTTCTATTTCGGTCCCGTTACCCACTTCTATAAAAAGGTTTAGCAGGTTAACTTGTTTTGTATTCTACTGCATGTACAGTTCAGTTATAATTAAGTTTTGTTCTGACATAACCAAATACGAATTTTACACAGACAAATTTCGTTCCAAAATTATGATTTTCTATTCTAATAATTGTAAGCATGACTTTGAAGCCAATATATACTATTTTGGCATATTCTGTTCTGAGATACATATTGTTTGGATTGATCTTTTATATGTGATCTGATTTGTATATGTCAATATCATGTGACTGTTAGGGAATTACCATTATGTATCATGTTTAGTTATTCCTCACTAAGTTATAGGCTTAACACAGTAGATTTGCCCTATGTAGGTTCAGGTAGAAGGGTATAAAGACTGGGACAAGGACAACCGCTGTGGCCAAAGAAGCATGTGTTTTTGTTTTTGAAAAATGTATATTTGTTTTTAGTTTAAGTTGTTTTTCAATGTAAAGAGACATATTGTAATTTGTGTTCTGTTTAATGGTTTGTATTAACCTTAATACTGGTTGACTATTATTTGTATGGCATGCTTTTGGAATAGTACTATATGTTTGAGATGTTTTAACTATACAATATTGCCTAATCATTTATAATACTTGTTTGCTTGAATTTTCAGAAATGCATGTAAGGGATTTTTTGATATGTTTTAGTTCTATTTTATGTTGCATCTACATATCCTTCTAGGAGGTACGTGGGTGTTACAATGTCTTGGTATCAGAGCGTGGTTTAGGCAATTATGGTTTAACCAATGCTTAACAACTGCTTATACTTGAGTGTAAAAGTTATGTTTTGACCTAATGTGGTTGGTCCCATATTTTGATTATAGAATTAAAGATGGAAAGATCTTATGAAGCCATTAACAAGGTTGCTGAGAGTAATCATCCAGAAAGATCTCGCCCATCGATATCTGAACCCTCTGTGATTAATTGAGATAAAGCTGAGGTGCCACCTCCTTCTCCAGCTCAGGGAGAGGCTTTAGTTAAGTTGTCTCAGGATATGATGACGTTACAGCATTGTATGACTGAACCCAAAGCTCCGATTGATTAGCTACAAAAATATAGAGCTAAGGAATTTTCTAGAACATCATTGGAGGAATCTAAAAGAGCTAAGTTCTGGATAGAGAAAGTAAAGAGCATATTACATGAAATCAGTTGTTCCCCAGATCAGATGGTGCACTGTGCTGTCTCTCTTCTTCAAAGAGCAGCTTATGACTGGTGGAAGTTTGTTTTGAGGAATCCTCAGGTACTAATGCCTCTGGCTTAGGATTTCTTTTCCTAAGAGTTTAAAGCTAGATATGTTACAGAGGCTTACAAAAAGGAGAAGTGGAAGCAATTTCTGAATCTGAAGTAGAGAAATTTGTCTATTGTTGAGTACGATAGAGAGTTTAATCACCTCATCAAGTATACAACTAAATCAGTATTTACTGAGGAGTTCTAGTTCCATCAGTTTGAGGATGGTTTAAATGACTCAATCAAAGAACATCTGGCAGCATTCACTCTCTTGCAATAAGGGAGTTACCATCAGCTGGTCCAAGCTACTTTGAAGATAGAGAAGCAAGAGATGGTGAAGAGAGAAAGGGCAGAAAGAAGGAACTTTGCTAGAGGAGGACAGTCCTCAGGCAAGTGGAGTTGGGAAGGTGCCTCTACTGCACTAAAATTCAATCAGAGATTAGGAGCTAGGGAAAGATGATGAAAGTTTCCCTCATCGACTACTTCTGGTAGGGGTTCCTCTGTGGGTCAAGGCTATCATATTACGAAGTGCCCTTATTGCTCCTAATACCATCGAGGTACTTGTTGGAAGGCTACAGGTGCATGTTTTCGTTGTGGTGGTACTGACCATCTTATAGCAAATTGCCCTATGAGGCAGTCTCAAATAGCAAAAACTATAGGGAGGCCACTCATGCACCTGCTGGAAACAGAGGACGAGACAGAGGTCATAGCGGATCTAGTCAGATCAAATCTATTACGAGTACTCATTTGGAAACTGTTGATTGACCTCCTATACATGCAACTCCAGCTTGAGCTTATGCTTTGAAAGCTCGTAAGGATCAAGAGCATCTGAAGTCATTGCTAGTACTATTCCTCTCTTTGACTCTAAAATGTAAGCTTTGATTGATCCTAGATCTACTCATTATTATATCTATGTTGGAGGAATTTTTGATAAAGTGATGCCTGTAGATCAGTTACAGTATGATATTCATGTAACCAGTCCTCTGGGTAGTAGTGTGATTGTTAATCAGGTTTATAGAAACTTTCCTGTTATGATTCAAGGAAATGAGTATGTTGTAAATTTAATTGAATTGCCTTTTCATGAGTTTGAATTGATTCTGGGTAGGGATTGGTTGTCTAAGCATCCGGCAGTGGTTGACTGTAGTACTAAGATAGTTGTGCTTAGGACACCTAATCAGCCTAAAATAGTATTGCATGGCATCTGCACTAGTTCTTTAACTAACGTGATATCTATTATGCAAGCCTGAAACCTCCTCAAGAAGGGATTTGAAGCTTATCTAACTTTTTTGTTTTACTCTGAGAATGCGATTAGTAAATTACAAGAGATTCCAGTGGTGAGTGAATTTCTAGATGTGTTTCTTGAAGAGTTACCTGGACTCCCTCCTGAAAGGGAAGTGGAGTTATCAATCAAAGTTATACCTGGCATTGCTCTTATACCCATAGCATCGTACAGAATGACTCCTACTGAAATGAAGGAGTTGAAAGCGCAGTTGTAAGAGCTACTGGATAAGGGGTCACTCGTACCAGTGTGTCACCATAAGGAGCACCGGTCATGTTTGTTAAGAAGAAGGATGGTATACTATAGATGTTCATCAATGACAGGCAATTGAATAGAGTCACAGTGAAGAACAAGTGTCCATTGCAAAAGATTGAAGATCTGTTTGATCAATTGAAAGATGCAAAAGTGTTTTCAAAGATAGATCTACGATAGGGGTGCTATCAACTTTGAGTAAGGATGTGGATGTACTGATGACTACATTTAGGACCCATTATAGACGTTATGAATTCCTGGTACTACCATTCGAGTTAACTAATGCTCCTGTGACATTTATAGATCTGATGAATAGAGTAATCAGGCCTTATTTAGATCAGTTTGTTGTGGTGTTTATAGATGATATCTTGGTCTATTCTAAGAATGAACATGACCATACTGGGTATCTCCGAATTATGTTACAGACCCTATAAGAAAAATAGTTGTATACTAAGCTAAACAAGTGTGAATTTTGGCTTTAAGAGGTATCTTTTCTAGGAAATGTTGTCTCTTCTCAAAGGATTAGAGTTGGTCCCAATAAGATTAAAGCAATTGATAACTAGAAGCCTCTACGGAATGTGACGAAAGTGAGAAGTTTTTTGGGTTTGATAGGATATTATCATTGATTTGTGAAGTGGTTCTCAGTGATAGTATCCCCTTTAACTAAACTGTTACAGAATGGAGTGAAGTATGAATGGTCCAATAAATGTCAAACTAGTTTTAATCAACTAAAAATTATGCTTACTAAAGCTCCCATGTTGGTCCAACCAACTTCTGGTAAGGAGTATATTACGTTTAGTGATGCATCTAGAAATGGTTTGGGTTGTGTTTTGATGCAGGATGGAAAGGTAGTTGCTTATGCCTCTAGGCAACTAAAATCACAAGAACAAAATTACCCTACACATGATCTGGAGCTTACACCAGTAGTGTTTGCCTTAAAAAATTGGTGACACTACTCGTATGGCAAAAAGTGTAGGATTTTCATTGATCATAAGAGCCTGAAGTATCTGCTTACCCAGAAAGAACTCAATCTGAGACAGTGACGTTAGTTAGAACTGTTTAAAGACTATGATTATATTGTGGAATACCATCCAAGCAAGGCTAATGTCATGGATGATGCCTTGAGCTAGAAAACCATTATAGCAGAGTGAGTGGGAACTTGTATCTGATGGAGTTTTAATAGCTCAATTGAAAGCAAGGCCTACTTTGAGACAAGAGATTTGTGGTGCTCAGAGAGTTGATAATAAGTTACAACAACTTATCTTTGCTACTCAAGATGGTAAACATCCTGATTTTCCTATGAAATGAGATGGTGAATTGTATTATAAAGATCGGTTATGTGTGCCAGCTAATGATGAACTGAATAAAAATTTGTTATTTGAGGCTCATAATATAGTCTTTACTATGCATCTTGATGGAAATAAGATGTATCAAGATCTGAAGTAGCTTTACTAGTGGTCAGGTATAAAACAGGATGTAATGGATTATGTATCTAAATGTTTGACATATTAGCAAGTTAAAACTGAACATCAGGTTCCACCTGGTTTGTTACATCCTATTTCTATTCCTCAATGAAAATGGGATGACTTTACTATGAATTTTGATACTGGACTTCCTCTTACTTAGAAGAAGCATGATGTTGTAAGGGTGGTTGTTGATAAGTTTACCAAGTCTGCTCATTTTTCACCTATATGGTAGAAGGTGCAGAACTTCGGTGTGTTAGACTAAACTGAGTGAAAACAAGATGATCGGGCCTGATATTGTGAAGGATACTGAAGAAAAAGTTCAAGTTATCCAACAAAGATTGAAAGCTGTCAGTGATAGATAAAAGTCCTATGCCGATTTAAAAAGAAGAGATATTGAGTATCAGGTAGGTGATAAGGTATTTTTGAAAGTATCGCCTTGGAAACACATACTTTGGTTTGGGAAGAAAGGTAAGCTTAGTCCACGTTATATTGGTCCTTATGAGATTCTGAAGAGAGTCAAATTAGTAGCTTACCAATTAGCTCTTCCTAGAGAATTGGCCAAATTACATGATGTGTTTCATGTTTTGATCAGGTATGAATTTTGAGGACCAAATTCTTTTAAGAGGGAGAGAATTGTAAGGGCCTAATTTGTACCATAACAAAATGTTACATGTTCATGTAAGCACATGAATGATAGGTTTTAAAATTGTGATATGATTGACAATTCCATATGACTTAATTATGTTTTTAATGAATCATACTTGGAGAATTGGAATTAAAATTTCATCATAAAGACTTAAGGTATTAATGTTGAGTCCGGGGTCTCAGAAAATATGTCATAGATACTTTACACAAGGTTTAGGTGAAGGTTTAGTGAAAAGAAGGCTTGAAAGTACTTAAAACTCAAGGTTGAAGTGATTTTTGCAAGACTAGTGTGTCACCCTCGTGCACAAGCACGAGGCTGACATCCAGTGTGACTTCGAATGTGACACTAAAACTTGCAAGTTCCATATCTTTTGATTCTAATGTCCAAAAATTAGAAACATTATACCGTTAGAAAGCTAAGAGGATAAGATACAACTTTTATGAAGACAACTTTGTCAAATTGGGCATAACCAATACAATGTTGTTAATGGTTTATACGTGGACTAATTTCTTACTGACCAATGGTAGCATGTTGAGTGGATGAGTGGCAGATCCTAAATGGGACAAGTGGAAAACATGTATAAAGGCACATGCTATTACCATTTCAGGACACCTAGCATTCAAGGAGACAAGGTTCTGTTGAAGTTTTCTGTATTGCTTAATTTTCTTTCTCTCAGCACCGAACTCTCTCTCACTCACACCTCTTGGAAAGTTTTGCATACTTTTTGGATCATCATCTTCACTTAATTTATTTTCATGCTACTGCATTAAGGAAGCCAGATCTTGCCACTTTCTATGTTGGTGTCCTCTTGGTCGTCTTAATCTTGGAGTTGTGATATTTGCTTGAAAGGCTAGAGTGGCTTGCTCATTGAAGTAGGAAATTATGTTAAAGAAGGTATGGGAATACTAATCTTGATTGCATGTTATCATATGAATTATTTTGATGCTTTATTGGAAAGAATATGTATGGATTTGTTGATGAATTGAGGTCTGGACATGAAATTGATGTGTAAATGAGGCATGAATATGGTGGAATTATGGTGAAAAGGATGAATGATAGAGTAAGGGTGTTGAAGATGTAAGAAGTGAATGAATTGTACTAGTTTCACTAAATAGCTGTAGGTATTTAGGCTATAACTCAACCTGTAGATATCCAAATAGGGTGATTTTTATTATGGCCTACAACTTTCATGAAGTAATGTAATTTTGATTCTATTCCTAAGGATGATGAAATTAGTTTAAAGTTGAATTTAGGATTTTATCATTATTTGAGAATAGTCTGCAATATTTTGGGTTTAACTTACAGAATTTTGAACCACAATTTATGATTTTGATGTCATTAGAAACTTAATACATAGAGGAATTTTTCGTTAGAAGAACATATTGCACAGAAACCTCTTCTTATATGTCAAAATAGCCATACAAATTTGACCCAAAATTTGTCCTAAGAAATCTGAACTATTCTTGGTTGTGTAATTGTTGATCTATATACGAATAGGACTTTAACAATGGTTTTATTAGACTTAAGCGAGATTAATAATGAACCTAGGTGATGTTATATTAATGGAGAAAAAGGTGTTTGAGTTATGGTTTATAAATGGAATTGATAATATAAAATATATAGAGTTTATTAATGATGAGAATAATGTTGAATTGCTTGGTGTGATCATGAATTAATGAGCTTTTAAAGCTTATATGTTAGGAATTAGATATGAATGATTGTCAATTAGGAATTTTTGCTATAATATTGTGACACACTATTATAAAAGATCATGAGCTACTTCCACAGTCTTCCTCTTCAATGAACCTCTGGTGGCTGCATCAATAGTTCCTCTTGTGTTTGGATTTATGCCATTATAAAATGACTACAACAGGAACTCCATCAAAAGGTTATTATGGGGCCAGCTTCTCTGCATTTCTTTAAATCTCTCTTGAGCTTCATAGAGAGATTCTCTATCATTTTGCTAGGAATTTACGATTTCTTTGATAATCCTCATCTTCTTAGTCAACGGAAAGTACTTCGTGAGGATTACTTAGGTAAGCTGCTCCCAAATGGTAATCTACCCCTAATTCAGTGAGTTGTACCACCACTTAGCCCAATCTTTCAACATGAAAGAAAGCAATCTTAGCTTCACTGCATCATCATGTATTCCTCTAAATCAGAAAGTATCACATATTTCTGAAAAATTAGCGATTTGGGAATTAGAATCCTTATTGGATAGCCCATATAATTGCATACTATTCTGCAAAATGTTGAGTGCCGGCTTTTTCTCGAAATTGTTCACTTGAACCATTGGTCTCGTAACTCCTTAAGGATTGAATCCTGGCCTTATGAAATCCATCAGTGTCCTCTTCAATCCTCTTTGTTCTCCTTCTTTAGTCATATCTCTCTGTGTAAAATTTAGATGCTACGCTAATATTAACTCTCTTTTGTGTCTTTTGATTTTGGGAAATTCGTCTTTGCTAACTTTTGTTGATCTTTGTGTGCTCTTTGTGTTCATGCACCTATAAATACATAAGGAAAATTATGAAAAACTTTTAAATCAAAGTAATCAAAATTAAACAAGATGTTAAATAATCAATCCTTTGCAACAGTGCCAAAAACTTGTTAAGTGTAATTATTTAGAACAATCTACTCATTTTATGGCCAAAAATTGCAAATGTATTGGTCGTGACTTGTAGTTAAAAAGTGGATATCAATCCCACAAGGATTGATTCCTAGACACCACTTAATTCTGACTAAACTTTATTTAAGAAACTAAATTGTTTAATGTAAATAATTTAGAAAATTAAATTAAAATTGAAAGACTAATAATAAATAATGAACAATACCAAAATGGAAAAAATTGTAATTCAAGAATCTAATGACTAGAAATCACTTTCTCCCTTTTTTGTCTCCCTCTTATTTTATTAATCAAATTATGTCTCACCTAAGATTTCAATTATGTTAACTACCCTCTCTCAATGTGTAATTAGTTATCCTTAATCAAATTAAAAGAAGTTAATTGAATGATCTCTCAACCTACCCAATCACTCCACCAATTTGAACAGATATTAAGTTATGCTATATGGGCGACCAATTGAATTAGCCGAGATCTCTCTTCTAACTAATCAATTAATGTGATGATTGCAAGTTTATAAGTTGCCAACCCTTGTTGTACAATCTTACATAAATAAGCTTACTCACTCTCTCGATTTATTGCAAGATAGAAATAAAATCAACAATCATTAAAGACCACTTTCATTCAATTCAATAAAATAGGAGTTTAACAAAAATAATTTAAAAGCAATCTCTAAAAACAAATCAGCTACTCATGATCTCCATAACATCACCAACACTCAAATATTCCATTTTACAAAGATTAGAAGAGATAAAATTGACAGAAATTGAATAAAGAAACTCCTTCTCTTCTTTGCCAAAATCTGGAAATTTTTATGTTGATGTGCTATTTTCCCAATTGTCGTTGATAATCCTTGAATCTTTACCTTCGTCAAGTCTCAACACTTGTATTCTTCACTCAAGGAGGCTCTTTTCTATAGAGGGATTTCATCCTCTTTATCCATGGAGGTTTTATTATGTTTTATAGTCCAAAAACTAGTTTAATTGAGCCTCGCATAATGTCTCAGATTAAAGTTCCCATGATCGTGGGAAATAACATGATTCCCACGATCGTGGGATTTTGTAACAAAATGTCTCCTCTTTTCTTCTCCTCCTTACTCTTTAGCTCAACCTCCAAGTTGCTCAATCTTCCTTCCTACATAAAAATAATAAATTTTGACCAAATTGACATCAAACGTAAAAGAACAACAATGAAAATTAAACTAAATGAAAACATACAAAATGAATCCTAAACTATAACAATAATTAACTACAAAATGAATCGTAAACTATAACAATAATCAATTATTATGCAAGAAACATATGCCAAATACTTAGAAAAACATAGGCTAATGCACAACTATCATATACACAAATCCATTTGGAGTAGTACCTATGGGTGTCTTAAAGGTTGTCCTACACGCCCAAAGTGTATCGTCTAACTTTAAAGCCTAATCTTTCCTTAAAGTGCTCACTATTTTCTCTAAAATCTTATTCAATTCTCTGCTCACCACTTCCATTTGGCCACTCGTTTGTGGATGGTAAGGGGTCGCCACTTGATGATGCACATTATATCTTTTCAATAGAGCTTTAAAGGATTTGTTGCAAAAATGGCTACCACCATCACTGATTATCGTTCTAGGCACTCCAAATCAAGTGAAAAACTTCTTGATAAATTTTTGCACCACTTTACCATCATTTGAGTAGTTAAAACTTCAACCCACTTTGAAACATAATCAACTCCAACTAGTATGTATGTGTGACCTAAGGAGGATGGGAATGGTCCCATAAAATCCAAGCATCACACATCAAATATTTCCACTTACATGATGTTAAAATGTGGCATCTCATCCCGCTTTAATATGTTTCCCACTCTCTGGCGTCTATCACACTGTAGTACAAAGTTTCGGGTATGTTTGAACAAACTTGGCTAATAAAACCCACATTTCAAGATACAAGCCGCCATCTTGTTCACTCCATAGTGTCCTACATACACTGAACTATAACATTGGGTCAAAATGTTAGGCTTTTCATCTTCAAAGACACACCTGTGAATCATATTGTTAGCACAAATTTTATATAACATAGGTTCATCCTAAACATAGTGAGAAAACTAGAATAAGAAATGCTTCCTTTGTTGATATGAGAGATCAAAAGGAAGAATACCACCTGAGAGGTAGTTTGCAATATCTGTAAACCAAGGAAGAAAAGGATTTTCTACCATCATTAAAGCCTCATCAAGAAAGCTCTCCTTGATTTATTCTTCTTCGTTATGGTGTCCCCTTCAAGTCGTGATAGGTCATCTACTATAACATTTTCTGCTCCCTTATTGTCTTTAATCTCAATATTGAATTCTTAAAGCAGAAGCACCCACCGGATGAGCCTAACCTTGACATCCTTCTTGGAAAAGAGTTAACATAATGTCGCATGTTCTGTAAAAATAAGAACACGTGAGCCTAAAAGATAAGAAAGAAATTTCTCATATGCAAATACCACAGTAAGTAACTCCTTTTTTATAGTTATGTATTTCAGTTTTACTCCCATCAAGGTCTTACTTGCATAGTAGATGGCGTGCAACCTCTTTTCCTTTTAGTAGCTAAAGACACATCTAATGGCATGATAACTTGCATCACATATAATCTCGAAGGGAAAAGACCAATTCAGCGACATCAGAATGGGTATTGTTGTAAATGCCTTCTTCAACCTGTTAAAAGCATCGAAACAAGCATCATCAAACATAAAAGGCACATCTTTAACTAATAAATGAGTTAAGGTTCTAGCAATAAGAGAAATCCTTAATGAACCATCTATAACGCCCTATATGACTAAGGAAGGCTCGGATGCCCTTAATGTTGGTAGGAGGTGGTAGCTTTTCAATCACTTTGGTCTTAGCTCGATCCACTTCAATCCCTTTGTATGAGATCTTATTGCCCAATACAATTCCCTCTTAGACCATTAAATGACACTTCTCCCAGCTCAAGACTATATAAGACTCCTCACATCTTTAAAGCACTATGTCTAAATTAAACAAACATTGATTAAAAGAATCTCTAAAGATAGAGAAATCATCCATAAATACCTCTATGAGGTTCTCATTCCTGTCCACAAATATGGCTAACATGCACCTTTGGAATGTGACAGGTGCATTGCATAAACTAAAAGGTAACCTCCTATAAGTGAAAGTCCCATAAGGACAAGTGAAAGTGGTTTTCTCTCAGTCTTCCAGGTATATAAAAACTTTATTGTACCCTGAATATCCATCAAGAAAATAGTAAAAAGAATGGCCATCCACCCTCTCAATCATTTAGTCCAAAAAAGGTAAAAGGAAATGGTCTTTCTTGGTGACCAAATTGAGCTTCCTATAATCAATACACACTCGCCAACCTACGATGGTCCTAGTAGAAATCTTTTCACCATATTCATTCTCCGTCACTATCATGTCACCTTTTTTAGGCACAAAGTGTAATGGGCTAAATCTTCACTACCTCCTTCTTCACAACCTCTTGCATGTTTGGATTTGACCTTCTCTGTCACTCTCGCACAGTTTTACATCCTTCTTCTAGGTTAATCATATGCATCACCACATTAGGGCTAATCCCCCTAATATGAGAAATTTGCCACCCCATGGCTCTCATCCTCTTCTTAATGGTCTCCACTACTTTTTCTTCTTGCTCACAATCCAATTGGTTGGAGGTAGTGATGGGTAGGGTATGGTTCTTACCCAAAAAGGTGTATCTTAAGTGGGAAGGTAAGGGTTTAAGCTCTAAAGTGGGGAGCTTAACAATGGAAAGTTGTATGGGTGTATCTATTCTATCCAACTTCTCTAGCTCAACTTCCTTATAAAATTCCTCTTCTCAAACACTCTTATTCTTGTGCACTTCAATAACTTCATCAACTTCCTACCTCTTTCACATAAACATCCAGAACTTCAATTTTCATACATGCAGTACCATTCATCAGTTTCTTCAAAGAATTAGTCATGTTAAATTTAACCTACACGTCACCAATTCTCAGAACAAGTTTTCTTTCATAAACATCAACTAATGCCCTACCAGTGTTCATAAAGAGCCTACCCAAAATCAACAGACAATTTCTTCCTGTTTCAAAATAGAACAACACAAAATCAACAAGAGTGATGAATTTATCCACTTTTAGCAACACATCTTCTATAAATCTAAATGGCCTTTTAATGGATTGATATGCAAGCTGAATGAGCGTGGATGTTAGCTTGACCTCTCCTAATCCTAATTTCTTGAAAATATACAAAGACATTAAGTTAATACTTGCACCTAAATCACATAAGCATTTAGAAAATTCAAAGTCACCAACAACACGTAGAATAATAAAACTCCTTGGATCTTATGGTCTTAAAGGCATTATGCTTGAAATGATCGAACTACAATTATCTATCAAGATTACTATCTAATTGTCCTCCCAAGTATGCTTCTATGTGAGTATGTACTTAAGAAAATTTGCATACTTGGGTATGCACTCCGAGGCTTCCACCAATGATAAATTAAACTGAAGCTTCTTTAGTTTCTCTAGAAACTTAGGAAACTGAGTGTCTACCTCATGTTGTCTCACTCTTTGTGGATATGAAAGTTTAGGCTTGTAGGGTGGTGGTGGTACATATGGCCTCTCTTCTACTTTCTCTTCTTCTATCTCCTTGCCTTTCTCCTTCATTTGAACTCTCCTTTTGCACATTTGGCTCCTCCAGTTGCTTGCCACTCCAAAGTGTGATGGCCTTGAATTGTTCCTTTAGGTTGGTTTCAGTGTTGCTTGGTAGGCTACTTGCAATTTTAGAAGACAAAGCAGTAGCAGATTGACCTACCTGAACCTCCAAGTTATGGATGGAGGAAGCATGGTTCTTCAAGATTTGGTTAAATTTAGTGTCCTGGCTCGTAAACATTTGTTTCTGATTTTCTTTCTGCCTTATTTAACTTTCCTCTTGGCTTGACAATTCAGACCGTGTCCATTAACTTATCCATTTTTCTCTCTAAAGACCTAAGATGGTCTTGCTGAAATTCGAGTTGTCCTTGTGGTTTTGCTTGGCCACCTGCATTGTTAGTATTCCAAGAAAAATTTTGGTGGTTTTTCCACCCCAAATTATAAGTTTTAGAATATGGATTGTTACCTCGATGTGGTTGGCCTAAGTAATTTACTTATTCAGTGCTACTAGATCCTAATAAGAAGCATTCTGTTGTGTAATAGTTGTCCTACCCAGATAAGTCATAGTGGACCTGCATGGATTTGACTATGATGAGGAAGCTCCTTGCATATTGTTCAACTATTTGGTAAGGTTGGTAATCTGAGCTTATAAGGTTATGACATAATCAATTGGAATCATGTCTTTTTGTTCCTTTATGCCTTGCCTGCTCCTTTTGTTTGATCATATGTAACTATTATTTACTAACTTTTCTAAAAGATCATGAGCTACCTCAACGGTTTTCCTCATCAACGACCCTCTAGCAGCTGCATCTATTATCCCTCTTGTAGTCTGATTCACGCCATTATAGAATGTTTGTAGTAAGAACTCCTTTGGAAGGTTGTGGTGTGGGAAGTTTCTTTGCAAATCTTTGAACCTGTCATAAGCTTTATATAATGACTCCCCATCATGTTGTTGAAAGTTTGTAATTTCCTTAATAATCTGCGTAGTCTTTGTCAATGGGAAGTACTTGGCAAGGAAGGCTTAGGCTACTTGATCCCATATAGTAATTTGAGATGTACTGAGTGAGTTATACCATGCCTTAGCTCGATCTCTCAAAGTGAATGAAAATAATCTGAGCCTCATAGCATTATCAAACATCCCTTGGAATCTTAAAGTGTCGTATATCTCTAAAAAGTTTGCTATGTGGGCATTGAGATCTTCAGTTGATAACGTATAGAATTGAACATTGTTCTAGAGTATGTTTAGGACTGCTGGGTTGATTTCAAAATTATTTGCTATGACTGCAAGCTTTACAACTCCTTGTGGACAAAATCCGAGCCTCATAAAATCCATCAATGTTCTCTCATCCTTTCCTTATTCTCCTTCTTCCATTATATTTGTTTGAAGATTCTCTCCTTAACTCTCGTTCGTGCCTTGTGATGTCAGATAATCCTTTGTCACTAAATTTAGTAGACCTTTACATGCTCCTTGTGATCATACACCTGCAAATACACAAGGAAAAGTATCAAACACTCTCAAATCAAAGTTACCCAAACTAAACAACTTAATAAGCAAACAATCCTTACCAACGATGTCAAAAACTTGTTTATTACAAAACCAATTCACTAGTTTACGGTCAAAACTGCAAGTATACAAGGTGTAACTTTTAGTAAAGAACAAATATCGATCCCTCAGAGATTGTGTTTGTACACTACTTAATTCAGGATGCTTCGCTTAAGAACCAATTTTAATGAATATAAACTAAAAAATTGAACTAAATAAAACAACTAACTGTGAACAAATGATAAAGCAAAAGTGTAGAAACTTGAAATTCAAGATTTAACAATTAGAGATCACTTTTTCCCTATCTTATTTCCCTCCAACCTTGTTAATTGAATTATGAGTCACTTAAGATGACCAAATTTATTAACTACCCTCTCTCAAGGGGTAATTAATTATCCCTAGCTAGATTAAATGGAAATGTTTAAGCAATCTCTCAATCTACAGAATCAGTCCACCAATTCAACTAGTTATCAAGTTATCCTATAGGAAATCAACTAATTAGACAAGATATCTCTCTAACTAATCAAATTAACTTGATTAATGTAGGTCTATAGAGTGACAATTCTCATTTTACAACTTTACATAATTAACCCAATTCAATTTGTCAATATATTACAAGGTATAAGTTCAAAATTCATCAAAAGCATCATTTATTGAAATTGACAAAGTAAAAGTTCAATTAGTAGTTCAAAAGTAATCTCTTCAAATAACTTAGCCATTCATAATTTCATTAACATCCCTAATAAATAGAAAATCCATAATAAAATTGCTAGAAGATAAAAAAAGTGAAATATGTACTAGATGAAGCAAGCTCTTCCTCCTCTTTGCCCAAATCTGGAAAATCTATAGTTGGCATGCTCTTTGCCTAATTTGGAATGGAAATCTTGATTCTCTGCCTCTTTTTAGGCTCTAAATATGTTTTTTAGCTCAAGGATGCAAGTTCTCACAACGCTCCCTTGAACCCTAAGGATTTGTGCCTTAATATAGTCACAAAAACCTAAAAATAAGGGAAACTCGCGTGTCTCTTCAGGTTAGGGATCCTATGATCGTGGGAATTAGCAAAAATCCCACGATTGTGAGTTCTTGTCTTACAACTCCTCCACTCCTTTTCTCATCTTTTGGTCCCTATCTCAATCACAAAGGTGGCCACCCTCCATTTCTACATCAAAATGATCAATTTTTGCCTTAAATCAACACCAGATATAAAAGAACAATCATAAAGATCAAACTAAAAAAAATATAAAATAATTCCTAAAACACAATAATAACAACCTATTATGGAATAAACATATGTCAACTACTTAGAAAACACATGCTAATGAACAATTATTAGTGTTAAAGTCCAAGAAAATTAGAAACTACCTAAGAGTGTCCCTCTAATGAAGCCAAATAAATTTAATAAGCTATGCAAATCAGAGGTTTAAATCTCCTACTCTTAGAAGCCTAAGGAAAATAACCAATCATAGAGAGCTATCGGGAGATCCTTGCTATAGGTAGCTATTATGAGATTATTAGACTCTAGTATTTTTATTACTCTAGATCAAAGGATAGAAGTCATAATGCAACTAACAATGAGCTTAGGAGACAATTAAGGTGGGAAATGTTACTATAAGTAATATAAAGGCTAATAAGATTGGTCCTAACAAGGATGATCAGTGAGTGACTAATGCTAGTACTACTATGAAATTAGGGACTAAGGAGAAATCTGGTTCTTTAATAACAACATTCCACTTCTACCTAGGAATGACATTAAAGAACAAGATCTTAAACTTAAAGTGGTGGTGGAAGAGGATTTATCTCAGGATCAATTAATTAAAACAGTGGAAATGTTGATGAATTCTCTTTCCTTTTCTAGAAGGAAGTTAGGTTAAGAAAAAAAAGAAACCTAAACTAAGAGGTTGGTAATCTCACTCACTTTTTCTTAATAGATGAATATGTTCTTTTGGAATATTATAGGTATGAAAACCTTTTTAAAAGCAAGCAGTTAGAGATCTTCTAAAGGAAAGGAAACAAGCCCTTTTGGGACTTTTGGAAACTTAAATAAAATCTCCTAATCTTCAGGCTAGTAAGACGATTATGACTAAGAAAATCGAAGTTGGATCTAACCATAAGCATCACATTTATGGTAGGATTGTCCATCAACCTTAATTTTGTTCAAATTTTGAATATTACTTCTTTAGTTCACTTATGCTCTTGTCATGCATTCTAAAGGGGATTGGTGAGCCATTAGACATCACCATCATCTATGCTAAGTAACAAAGGTTGAAACTCTAGATGCTAAGTACTAAAGACCATAGACGATGGTAGAGGTTGACAATTGGATCCTATAATCTAATAAAGCTCAAGGTAAAAGAATTAAAACCTAAATATTGGGTAAAAAGCTACAGGGCTAATTACATTTGGCTCTTATCTCTAAAAATTAGGATAAGAAAAGAATGTAATTGTATTCTATTAAGCTTGATATCGAAATTATACAATAGCCAAAAGAAATGATTTTGTTGAGTTCAATAGCTAAAAAGTACAATAGATTATTGAAAATGTCAAGGAGAATTTGATATAGAGTTAGGACCAAGTGAAAGCAAATTTATCTCAAATGTTTAACGCTATTGTTAGTGAATAATAGTAAGGCTCATTATTTAATTAATGAAGCATTAAGCATATATATGTATAATACACATTTGTAAAAGTAACCATTAGAATGCTATTATTTGAAGGGGAGGGTTACCTTCGAGATACTTCCTACATAGCTAGTAAGGAGTGGGAATCAAGCAAAAATGGAAGATAACATCTTAGAAGTTGTGATAAATAACCAGAACACTTGATGCATTTGAGGAGAAAATAAAGGAGATTGGTAAGAACGGGAAGCAAAATTTTCCTAAATGATCTTGGTTAAGTAGATGCAGCTAAATTTTTTTATTGTTATTTGACACGACGTGGCCATATAATTATAGTATAGGATACATGGCTAAAAGTGGAATGATGTACATTACATGATTAATATCTTGGGTTATAAGTTTTATGCAAATATCTCAGGAGCAAAGTATCCTTTTTAACTATCACTTTGTAATAGCTAAATTATATGACCCATTGATTTATTACATGCTATAAAATTATCTAATTTTTTTCAAATAATGTGATAGATGAAATTGAAACCAATTAAACGTATAAACTTATAAATCTCCCACTTATATTAAAGTCATTCGCTTGACAATATAATACCACATACATTCATATATCTATCACATCTTTTTTCAAGTAATAACTTAGAAGAGGGTCAATAAGATTTTTTTAAATGGAAAATCGCTCTAATTTAATGTCATTTCAATTCATAAGACGTCTCCCTAATTAACATAATTCTATATATACATATAGATTGTTGATGATAACTTAGTTCGTTTACATATGTAGTAATGTATCATATTATGACACTATTGGCTCAACAATGCTAACTACTTCCTTTGCTGCCAATGACATTGAAATATACTCAACCTTGATTGTAGAATCAATAATGGCTAGCTATTTAGAAGTTTTCTAACTCACTATAACATCATTTAGAATGAAGATTACCTTGACTATGATAGGCTATCATCTGAGTTAGACTAGACACTTGCACTCAAATACCCATAAACTCTTAATTTAACAACTTTATAGAATAAGAAAATGTCTTATATTCTTCTTAACTAATTTAAGAATTTTTTTTACAATTTTTCAGTTACCATCACAAAAATTAGCTTGAAATCTACTCGTTATACTTAAAGAATAAAAGATATTTGGTGTAGTATATAGCACTGTGATTGAGCCCAAGTTTATTACATAAATTGGCGACATTTTCATGACTTTTGCTACACTTTTTGACTCTTATCTCTAGCTTTTCTACTTAAATTGATTCTTGAGTGTGTGCTTTTATTTTATGTAGTTTGAAGGTAAAAATTGTTACAAATCAGTATTCATTGCACTAATTAATTTTTTTAGAACAACTGATACTGCAAACTACCTTTTTTAATTGCCGGAGACTCAAGAAAAAGGAAGTCAAGAAGAAGATGTGGAATGAAAGAAGGCTGAAGTGAAGTCAACGAGAGAATGAGGCGCAACAGGAAGTTTGCCGAGGTGAAACATACAGAATCCAGGCTGAACTTTCGGGAAAAGTTCGTCGTGGCAAAGATTAATTCTTTTGTCGCGGCGAAGGAACCAGCAATAGAGCAAAACCTTTCAGGAAAAGTTTGTCACGGCGAAAAACATTTTTGGCCACTGTGAACCTTCGAAAACTCAGACCAATTTTTAAAAAATCACCCATTGTACGACCCGACCCAGCATCCTTCATTTAAAAACCTACCAAATTATGTTATAGCCGACAGAACAAAAAAGAAAAAAAAACATAATTTTGAATAAGCTTACAGAGGATACACACACTCACGGCTCTTCCTCACCACTTGACCATCAACAATCACTTCTTTCCATTTTTCTATCACCACATTCATTATCTACTGCTGCTGCCATCGATGCTCTTGGTGGGTTTCCAGTTATGAGTTCTCTTGAAGCAATGCTTGGCTAAACACCATTTCCTCTTGAAGATGTAGCAATGGCTCGAGTTCAATGGGATTCAAAGGGGAGTAGTTTGTTCATATTTAACAACATTGTTGTGAACTCCTTAGTTAGGATTTATGCTTTGTCGTTGGATTTTCTTGATTATAGGTTAATCAATTTTTGAACAATGTATTGTGTTATTGGGTTTGTTAATGTAAAACTTGGAGCTTGAATATATGAAGTCTTATGTATGTCATTTCGTGATTTTGTTAATTCTCTTTTATCTACCTAGTTTTGTTTGATATTGAGATGATACTTGATCACCAAATTGACCATTGGCATTAACTTACCCTTGGCACTCACTAAGATGCA
>JANQBM010242845.1:0-21903 GCA_025594535.1 Erythroxylum domingense | reverse complement strand
TGTCATGAATGCATGTACAATAAATTTTTATGTGCACATATCACTGTTCATGAATGCATGAGCATGAGATGTGTTTTTCTAATTTCTCTGATTTACCTCACTTGGACCCGTTTCTCTGGTCCAACCCGTTCTATAGAAACGGGATGTTACATGGCAAATCCTAAAGACAGATGATAACGATTTGAGCAGGGTCTGATGACGAATAATTGTTTGGGTTTGGAGGCTGTCACTTATGATTTTAAGAAGTTACTAGAGACTACACTTAAAATGGAGGATGTAATAAATCAAGGTAAAAGGAGAAGAGAGCTAAAGAGGTGATCAGAGCGTCAACAAGGAGAGGGGAGTCAGTTTATTAAGAGGGAAGCTACTCATATTGGTGCAGGGAGATCTAGGAGAGTCGGTGGCATATCGAGCAAGAGTGGTAGTTTCTACCGCTCTGGTGGAGAACGAGGAATTAGCAAGGATTCAAAACAATTTAGCACTACCAGTACACCATCATTTGGATCTGACAGAGGGGCTAGTTACGGGTTTAGAGGATCTTTTGATTGAGAAGTTAGAGGACTTCAGAGTTGTGCTACCTGTTAGAGATTTCATAGAGGACCATGTTGGGAACTTATTGGGATCAATTAGGCATGTTATATTTATGAAAAATGGGGGCACTTATAGAGGAGATGTTCGACAGTAGGAAGGAGTTCGAGAGTTCAGACAAAGGGGAAAGTACATGGTCAGAGTGGAGCCTTTAGTTTGGGTAGAGGTTCGGGTAGAACTGGTAGCAGAGGTGGTGGTAAAAGATTTGGAGGTAGATCAATAGTGGGTAAGAGTATTAGTGGGACATCCTCATCTCAGGGTCAAACTCAAGCTAGGATATATCATATGATGAGGAAGTGGGCACCCATAGCCAACGATGTCATTTTTGGTACGATTTCATTATTTGATATTAAAGTTTATGTGTTAGTAGACCCAGGATCGATGCATTCTTACATTTCTTTCAAGTTTGCCTCTAGAGTTCCAGGGGAGGTTAGTCCTTTAGGATATGACCTAAGAGTGGCATTACCAGTAGGATACTGTGTGGTAGTAAATAATGTAAGGAGGGGAATGACAGTGAGGATTAGTGGAGTGGAACTACCAACTGACTTGATAGATGGATTTAAGGGATTTTAATGTGATTCTCATGATTGATTGGTTGACACAACATTGAGTTATAATAAATTGTCATGCGAAGGAGGTGATGATAGTGTCTTTAGGTAACTCCAAAGTGATATTTTTTAGGGATCACAGAGTAGTCCCCACATGTATAATCTCAGCCACTACTGCTAAACGGTTGATATTGGATGGGTGTGAGGCATATCTGGCTCATACTATAGATGCGAGGGAGGTGATTCTTGGATTAAAGGATATTCCTATGGTGAGGGAATTTTTGGAGGTATTTTTATATGATTTACCAGGTTTACTGCCTCAACGAGAGATAGATTTCACCATTGAGACTATGTATGGGGTTGCACCGATTTCTATTATACCTTACAGATGGCTATTGTTGAGTTATATGAGTTAAAAAGGCAATTAGAGGAGTTGTTAGAAAAGACCAAGCACATCACCTAGGGAGCTCTAATGTTGTTTGTGAAGAAAAAGACAGCAGTATAAGACTATGGATGGATTATCGATAGCTAAATAGGGTAACAGTGAAGAATAAGTACCTATTATCAAGGATAGATGATCTTTTAGATTAGCTATAGGGAACCGTCATATTTTCCAAGATTGACCTGAGATTGGGATACAAACAGTTGAGGATAGCTGAGTCAAGTATTTCCAAGACAGCTTTTCGTACTTAGTATGACCACTATGAGTTCCTAATGATGCCATTCAAATTGACTAATGCACTAGCCGTATTCATAGCATTGATCAACAAGACTTTTTAGGAGTATTTGGATCAATTTATGATAGTGTTCATTGATGATATATTTTTGTATTCTAAGAGTAAAGAGGAGCATGAACAACATTTAAGGATTGTGTTATAGATTTTGAAGGAAAGACAATTATATGCAAAGTTGAGTAAGTGTGAGTTTTGGATAGAGTGGGTAGTTTTTCTTGGACATATGGTGTCCTAAGATGGAGTGATGCCTCATCTTGCTAAGGTAAAGGCAATTATGGAGTGGTAACTGCCTAGAAATATATCAAAGATAAGGAGTTTTCTGGAACTTGCTGGGTATTATCGGAGATTCATGGAAGGACTTTCGATAATAACTAGTCCATTAACCAAACTGCTAAAGAAAGGAGTTCAATTTAAGTGGACCAATCAATGTCAACAGAATTTTGAGGAGCTTAAGTAGAGATTGACTTCTAGCCCAATTTTGGTGCTACCATCGAGTGGTGGAATATTCAAGGTATATACTAATGCTTCGAGAGTATGTTTGGGTTATGTATTGATGCAACATGGCAAAGTGATAGCTTATACCTCTCGTTAGTTGAGATCGTATGAGTTAAATTATCCTACCTATGATCTGGAGTTAGCATTGAATGTGCGTGCTCTTAAGATTTTGAGACATTATTTGTGTAGGGAGACATTCCAAATCCTTACAGATCACAAGAGCCTCAAGTATATTTTAACTCAGAGGGAGTTAAACTTAAAGCAGAGAAGATGGATTTTGTTGAAGGATTATGATTGTACTATTGATTACCATTCGGGGAAGGATAATGTAGTGATGGATGTTTTGAGTAAGAAAAGCTCTCATGTAATGGCTAGTTTGAGTGGACATAGTATGAAGCCATTGGTGGAGTTTAGGGCAGTAGACGTTAAATTGGAGATTAATTATATGAGTGGTTTACTGACAACATTACAAGTTGAACCAAATTTGTGTGATAAGATTAAAGAGTCTTAAGCTCAGGATTGTTATCTGATACAGATAAGAGAGAGTGCAATAGAGTAGGGGGACTAACTTTTCAATAAGAGTAGACAGAGCATTCGTGATTGGGAGGCAAGTTTGTGTACCACATATAGATGGATTATAAGAGAATATTTTGAAGGAAGCTCATAGTGTACCATATGCTATGTATCCTGGCACTAAAAAAATGTATCAGAATCTGAGACCTTATTACTGGTTGTCAAAAGTGAAGAAAGATGTAGCAAAGTTTCTATTGAGGTATTTGACCTATCATCAGGTCAAGGTAGAGCATCAGGCACCAGTAGGTAAATTAAAACCCTTAACTATTCCTTCATGGAAGTAGGAGAAAATTTTGATGGATTTCGTGGTAGAGTTACCAAAGACCAAATGTAGACATGATTTAATTTAGGTGATTATGGATAGGTTGACTAAACCAACTCATTTCTTACCTGTACAATAGACAGATTCATTGGACAAGTTTTCCAAGTTGTATGTTGATGAGATTGTGAGGTTACATAGGGTTTCAGTGTCTATTGTATTAGGTCGAGATCCACGATTTACTTCTCGATTCTAGTTGAGTTTACACATAGCTTTGGGGACTAGGTTAAATTTAAGTACTATATTTCACCCTCAATCAAATGGACAGTCAGAGTGTACAATTCAGACATTGGAGGATATAATGAGATCTTGTATGCTAAACTTTGAGGGTGATTAGGATAGATATCTACCTTTGATGGAGTTTGTATATAACAATACTTATCACTCTAACATCGGTATGGCACCATTTGAGGCATTATACGGTGGGCGATGTAAAGATCTGGTATGTTGGGATATAGAGGGAGTCAAATTATTAAAGGTACCGGAGTTAGTTCAAGAGACGATGGAGAAAACAAAGGTGGTAAGGCAATGCTTGAAGGTAACTCAGGATCAGCAAAAGAAATATGCTAATCAACATCGTCCCGATATGGAGTACAAAGTTAGAGATATGGCATTTCTTTGAGTATCACCTCGGAGGGGAATCTGAGGTTTGGTAGGAGAGGGAAGTTGAGTCTAAGATATATTGAACTATATAAAATTGTATAACATGTGTGGTCATTAGTATACAGATTAGCATTACCACTAGAGTTATCACATATTCATGATGTGTTCCATGTGTCGATGATGAGACAATACCAAACAGATCCTATTCATGTTATATCAAGGCTTGAGATCAAAATTACAAATGACATGACTTATAAAGAGGAGCCAGTGGAGATATTGGATAGACAAATTAGGAAATTAAGAAGACAAGAGATTCCGATGGTGCAAGTTTTATGGAGTCATCATCATTCTCTAAAAGAGGTGACTTGGGAAGTAGAGAATGAAGTTCGATATCAATACCCTCATTTGTTTGGATCCTCAAGTACGTAATTTAATTTTGAGGACGAAATTCTTTTAAAAGAGCATATTTGTAAAGCCCGCAAGCAATAAGACACCCCAGCCCGTGGCTAGTAAGCTGTATAAAAGATAGCGTCTGGAAATAAACATTAAACACCAATGAAAATCACCTTTTTTCTTCATCTTTCTCTTCATTTTCCAGTTGGTAAGTTTGTCTAAAAACACCCTCTTTCTCCTGCATGTGACACTTATCCTATAGATTCCCTCATTGTGCTTGTTTTGCATAAAATTTGGAGGAAGTTTTGGAGGTTAACAACCTCAAAATCCCTTAACATTTAGGTAAATTTCCAGCTACCATTTTATGTCTTTTTTGTGAATTTTGATCATCCTACACTAGTTTAAAGTTGGTTTACATGTTGTGGTCGTTTGGGATAATAATTTAAGTTGGATGAAAGGATAAAAATGGAGAAAATGTGGCTAAAAAATGATAAAAGAAGAGGAGATGGGAGAAGAGGGGAGGGTGAAGAAGATGACATCTTTTGAAAATTTAAGTTGCATGGAGGGGCAGAATAGGAAATGCAAAGAGTGAAGGGATAAATTTGGAACTTACTTCCAAGAAGGGCATTTTTGGCATTAATTGGAATGAATGAGGGTAAAATAGGACTTTTAATTAGTTAAGGGTATTTTAGTAATTATGGTTAGGTTAGTAAGGATATTTTTTTATAATTAAGAATAAAGTGGGAAAGGGAATAATGTTGGATTATTAGGTGTATTTGAGTTGAAATTTTTTGTAAGTTAGTCTAATAAAATTTTTTAATGTTTAGGTCTGAAGCTCCGATTTAGGAGTAAATTGGACTATCAATTAGTTGAGCCCGAAATCAAGGTAAGGATAACCTTGAACTTGAATTTTAAAATAGAGTATCATTTTGTTATTAATAAATTATATTTTAAATTAGTCATTAGTTAGATTAATGATTAATAATTGCATACATGAATTATGTTTAATTAATAAAGTACAAGGTGTTTCGTGATTCATCATCATCATCATCATCATCATCATCATCATCATCATCACCCAGTCTGAAATCCCGCATTGAAGTGGGGTCTGGGGAGGTCCGATAGTACGCAGCCTTACCCCTACACAGTAGAGAGGCTGTTTTCGGTGGACCCACATGCAAATGAGACAATATACGATGCAAGATACAAGGTGTTTCGTGATTATATTTTGTTATGTTTATTAAGGTGTAATGCTTGTTAATTCAACGAAAATGTGTTGTCTAAATGGAGACTGATTAATAATATGTTGTGAATAAATGGTGAAAATTGAGAATCTGCGGCTTGCTTAGGATAGGTTACATTCAATGGTCATAGATTGATAAGTTGAGTCGATGTGAGTAAGTGGTGGCTAGGTATATGTCTGTGGAGCATATATCGGGGCATCCTGAGTCCCAAACATGTCTTATGTCCATGGCCAGGTACCGAAGTGGTACCGGGATATCCTAAATCTTAGGGATATCTTGTGTCGATGGCTAGATACTAGAGTAATACTGGGTTATCAAGAGAGACTGAGAAATTGAGGTATCTTGTGTCGATATTTATACATTTGATTCTGTTTCTGTAATATACCGTTACCCATGTTGAGGCTAGAATAGTAAATATAAGAGATTATTGAGAGATTATAAAGTTCATTTCATGCTCATGCATAATATGACATGCACACACATATATGAATATTTATTTTTGCACATTAAAATGTTTGTACATGTATTTATTGACATTTTCCGGGTATAATTGATATAAATGTGATTTTTGATATGAATTGTGGTTTTTTATGTATTGGAAATTGTTATGGAGTGTATAAATGTTGATCTAAAAATTTTGGCAAAATTTGGAAATTTCCTAAATTTTTTGGTAAATTTTAGACTAGGAAAAATGCCAAGTGACAGGACAATTGATGAATGGAAGTAGAATTAAGAGTCAAATGGTAGTGAAAATTTTTATAAATGGCTTTGGGATTTAATGACATATGTCATTGAATTTTGGAGACAATTGTAGTAGAAATTAGGGTTAAATAGACTAATTTTTAAAAGGGGTCCAAATGGGACCATAGGAAAGTGACAAGTGGTAGTGACAAGTGTCACCACCACTTGCCACCACTCCCCCACGCACAAAACTTCACTTTTTTATTTGAAAGACCAAATTAAATGTTGTCTTTCACTTGCTTTTCCCTCCCTCTCTTCGTGAGCTTCATCTTCTTCTCTTCTTCACGATTTTTTGCTTCTCTAACCTCCATACACGTTAAACCTAGCCTTCTTTTCTTTCACTTGCTACTCTCACCTTGTTGTCTTCTTCATTCTCACAAAAGACCCAACCTAATCACTCTTGGATGATTATGTACGTGGGTTGTCAACAAAGCTAGGGTTGGTGTTCTCTTAAAGGATTTGGAGCTAAATCAAGTAGGTAACATGTTGATCTTCATGGGTTAGTGTAAATGGGACATTATGATGAGTAATTTGAGGTTTTGTTTTGAATATGAAATTCCTTAAGTATTTTCGTGGGTGTTTGATTTATAATGAGGTTTTTGTCAACAAAAATTGAATTTAGTGAGCTAATATTATTCATGACTTAAGGATGTGTGTGGATGAAGAGGTAATGGAGTTATGTTTTACTTTGGTGTTGTAAATGGTGTATGAAAGTGTATAAAAATGTTGAAGAATGAAGAAATGAGTTTATGCCTTGTTTTTGTATTGATGATGGGTTAGAGCTAGCATGATCATAAAAATGGTGATGGAAGAGTGATGATTTGTTGATAATTGATAAGTTGTTGTTGATGAGCTGATATGCTAATTTTCTGTTTTAATGCTTAAAACACATGTCTTTTTGAGTAGTTGTTACATGGATGAACTAGATTGAATTTGAGGTTAAACAAAGGGTTAATGTGGTGTCTTAAAATGACGTAAATTAGTATGATACTTTAGAAGTAAAATGAAGGTGTTAGAGAAATAAAAAGTGGCAGAAAATTAATTATGAGAGAGTATATGAATATGTCCTATTTTTGTGGTTAAGGTTAATGCCTTGTATAATTTGTTTTGGTGAATGTTTAAATTAGTATGTGAGGTAAGAATAAAGAAGTTATGAACTTGAAATGATGGATTTTGACAATGAATGGTTTGATACTTAGGAATTAGACATAGTATGGAAGGAGATTGGATTTTCATGAATGATGAGATTAAGTTTGAAATGGTAAGTTAAATGAGTAGAAGTTGATAGTTTAATGCAATCAAATTGGTATTGGAATTAGTATGGATTGATGTTGAATTGGATGCAGGAATGAAGAGGAAATAATGAGGACATAAGTTAGAAAGGATAGACTAAGCAAAAGAGATGAATTAGGAAGAAATTGATGATGAGAAGTGCTGGAAATATGTTAGATGTAGTGTTTCTACTAAACATGCATCTGTAATTTAGACATATCTTGATTTGTGGACATCCAAATGGGATGATTTTAATGTTTGATGAAACTAGAGACATATGGATACAATTTTTATGAAGAAATTGAATTTTAATTCTGTCCCTAAGAGTCTTGAATTTTGACTTGACGTTAAGTATTGGGTGTTGTCTCTATTTTTGAACAGTCTGTGGTATCTTGTGTATAACTTTCTAAATACTGAACCAACTTGTATGAAATTAGGTTCGTTAGAAACTTAAGATATAGAGAAATATTTTTTTAGAGAATTCATCGCTTAAAAACCTTAGTATCAATGTCAAAATGGCCATGAAAAATTGACCAAAAAGTTGTCTTGAGAAAAACGTGGAAAAAAGGAGTGACCTGGAGATTTTAAGGTTCTGTCACGATCGTGGCCCTAAATTCACGATCGTGGCTTGAAAAATGTGGTTCTTTCACGATCGTAGAGGGGGCTGCATGATCATGGCTAGACCTAATGATGAGAAGAGTAGTCTTTTGAGTGAATTATGAACCTATTAGTGCTAGGGTGTTCCCATATGAGGTATTTAGGCCTAAATGAGATCTTGAACGAACTTAGTTGATGATGAATGAGGTGATTGAAGTGAGTAAAGAGTATTCGGGATTAAAGAAGAATTAAAAGGTGTTATTAGTTGATTTGGAAATGTGAATTAAGAAAAGATACCCAGGATTGTCACTGAACATGCATTGTGCATAAACCATGTATACATATGTACATAAATGAGTACTTATGTAATGTTACAAAGTTGTAATATGTGTAAATGTATATGCTTGCATGATATAGAAGAGAAAATAGATCGAGCGCTTCTAGACATTGCCAGGATTTCAAGGCAATAAGCTATCTGGAGCAAACTATGAGTAACCTAGACGGTCTCACTCAATTAATTGTTTGTTTTATATTATGTTTGAATTATCGAATGAATGTGATTTGATTGTGTTGATTTCGGACAATGAAGGTCCGATGATTCTGATGAATGAATGTGATATTAAAGTGCTACTTGTATGTGAATGTGAAGAACTAAATGCTTCTTGAGATGATTGATTAATTATGAGAGATGCATTCCATACATGAATGCATGATCAGATAATGAGAGTTGCGACCTGAGTAGCCACCGAAAATGAGCTTAAAGCTCCAAATGTGATTAAGAGCCAAAGGCTCATTACGTAAAATGAGTCCTATATCCCCAACGGATAAGGGACAATATAAATGAGCCCGATATTCACAATAGATACGGGACAGTTTAGGCGTTCGGTCACAATAATGTAATAATAGGAAAAGAGTCACATGAGCATTGCATATACATTTTAATATGTATGTTTGAACGATTAAATTGTATTGTTGCCTTGTGTTGAATGAGAGTGCGAATGTGATACTTTATGTATATGTAAAGATGTGAATTATCTGTTACGTGTATTGATGTGTTGCATGAATTAAGTGAACCGTCGATAATGGTTACCTCATCTGAGTTCATAAACTCACCCAAAATTGCACGTTGACATTTCAGGACTGAGAGATGACATTAGCTACTGAGAGGCCGTACAAGAAGCATAATTCTTATACTTTTGTGAAGAAGATATGGCTCAAAGGTCGGTCAGTTGAGATTAATGGATTTAATTAATCATTTTGTAAATTCGTTTAGTATGTAGCATACTTTGTAGACAGAGCTGTAGACTCTAATAGGTTTTTGATAATGTATATTGATGGATGATGATGTAATGCTACAATGTACATATTGTTTATGAAATGAATAAGGAAATTTTGGGTTTTAGTGTTTGTGATTCTTTTGTTTTAATTTATGATGCCATGCGAGTTTAAGTGAAAGTGATATAGTTGGTGCACCGATTCCATCAGGCAGATGCTCGGAAGTCCAAAAGGACGTTGGAGCATATGTCAGACGGGAGCGGGGTGCCACAGTTTCTTCTTGGTGAGAGATTATATAATGAGATGAGTCGACAAATCATTAAATGTAAGCTTACTAGGATAAGTAGGGCCTAGGCAATTCAGTTAATTATGGAATAAAGCATAAATGGTAGTTATAAATTAATATTTGTGCTAATCATTGTTTGGTAAAATTCTTGAGATGTTTGTTAATTGATTGGATTAGACTCATTAATGTTGTGTATATTCGAATTATATGTATGCTTTAATTGGTTGACTAATTTTTAAAATTATATATTGAGTTATTTGACTTGAAGGGTATGGTCGGTTACCCTTACTGAGTAAGAGCTCAATCTTTGCCATATTGTTTTTAGGAGATCAAGAGATTGTTGATAACTTTAATGTACGGGATTGATATAATGGAGTTTAGGTAGGGTCAACAAATTAGTTGAGTAAAGTTATTTGATTGTATATATTTGTTAAATTTAGGTAGTTATATTGTACAGAATATTTTTGTGTTTGACAAACAATCCTCTTTTTTAGAACTAATGAGTAATTTGATGATTAATGGTATGTTTTGGGAACTACTTGGATAATTGTGGTTTAAGAATTTTTGGGAGCATCACAAGTTAAAACTATTGTTGATAAATAGAACATAAAGCATGACATTTTAAATGGCCATTCTAAATAAGGATGTTAAAAGAGAAACATGCATCTATTATGGATCAATTTTTTAATACCAGTGGCTAGGCTAGTCATCTATGTTCTTGTAGAATTGCGATCTAAAAGCAACTGTTTTATGTAAAAAGGTTTTAAAGGTAAAGTTTTCGTTTGATGATAGTTTTCCATGTGCCCACCATTGCAGGATATATGATAGAAAAGAAGCCTTTTTCTTGTTCTTGTTGTTCTTCTTTTCTAAAATGCAAATTAGTATGAGGATGCATTTATCTTATCTCTAATTTTGATCTCTTTATCTAACTGCATATGGCAGTTTTTATTACTTATTATGTTGCAGACTTGTCTAGGAAAATTCCTTTTGATCTAGAATATGCATTCTTTTACATGTGCCCAGAATTTTCTTCTAATTAAAGATGGTTTGTCTTACATTATTCACACCTTTGGCCTATTCTTTTATAGGGACTAACATTAGTAACAAATGGCTGCTGAACTAGTCAATTCTACAATTAGTGAGAAACTTGATAAAGTAGATTGGAAAAAGAATATTGGTATCGATGAATCAGTTCAACGAGATGTGAGGTGAACATTTCCCATCCATTTAATAAGAATAGGATCGATGACATGCTATTGTTATATGTATTTCAACTGCTTATTATATTTTAATAGTTTTCATATGAAATACAGGTGTAAAAGCACTTTGCCTTCTGATAATGCTTTGTTTTTTCTTTTCTCATCAAGTCAAACATGTAGCCTTTTCCTATAATGCTTTAAAGTGATCATCCTTCTCTCACATCTTCCTTGAATCATCTATGCATTATACATGTCTTGCTATTAATTTTTTTTTACTTTTTTGACCTATAGTTGTTGGAGATGCTAATGAACAATATTGGTGAATGTTTTCCTCAACAGGTGATTGATACATGGGTTCTAACTGTTCTTGTGAAGATAGTAAAGAAAAAGAACATTTCTACTCTTAAAAATTTTTGGAGTCTTCACAGGTCTCATCTTATATGCATAGTAGTTGTACAATTCTAATCTACTTCTTGTTTCTTGTTTTTTATAGAAAGGTGATGATTATGAATGGATAAAGAGGAACTTGGTGAAAGATTTTGGAGTGTCTATACATATTGGTTTTGTTTAGTATTTAGATTAATTCACTTATTTTCCATATGAAATAGAGGAAGATAATGTAGGTGAATATTTTAGCTAGTGAATTTTTGCTTTTGTATTTTGAATATGTTAAATGTTGAATTTTACAAGTCCTTATGAACTATATAGCATATATAAATGCATCTTTTTGGTCGTTTACATTTGATAGTATGCATGTAATTAAGACATACGTTAATGTATGCATATTGCTTTTAATGTATATACAAATTTTGCATAATTAATGACAAGAGTTTGCTTTTACATTAACATATTATTGGTAACGAAAGAATAATTGTTGCTTTTGTTGTTACAAATTGTTCTATAAAAAAGTCACTATATTGCCTTATAAAAACTTAAATTATTGCAACATCTATTCAACATTGTTGCTATAGTTTGAAACTATTTTATTACCTTAGTCAAAACTTAAAACAACATTATTCAAACTTTTGTTATATCCATTTAACATTATTGTTGTAGTTTAAAACTGTTCTATTGCCTTAATAAAAAATTTAAGCAACAATATTCATTTTGTTGCCCAATAAAAAAATTTATTGTCTTACACTTATAGTAGTGCCAAATTTACTTATAGTTATGCTTTTATCTGTTACCTAAAACTCTTTTCGATGTAATGATTGTAATATTATAATAAATTTTGTCAATTCTATTGATGCTAAAATATGGTAAAAAGTGTTCATACTTATTTGGAATATTTTCTAAAATTGTAGAATGGGTTAGACTACAAATATTATACATTTTTCTATAGGTAATGCAAATAATTATATATCAGATGGGTACTTATTACAATTGAAATATAAGCATATTTTATGCATAACTCGTTATATAAATATCATTTTAAAAAATATTAGTTGCATGAACCATATTTCTAATCTTATTTCACATGTATCTAAGATCATAAATTTTATGTATAATTATATTTTTTTGTCTTCGTTAATAAAGCAAAAAGATTGAGTTGAGATTGTGCATTCGCTACTACAAGGTTTGCAATGACATTCATAACTTTTAAAAGTGTTTATGATCATAAACAAGTACTTCAAATTTTAGTGATAAGTAAATACTTTTCAAGCTATAAGTTATCAAAGGGTGTAAACGAAAAAGACGTTAATGCTATTATTATGGATAATGAGTCTTGGAATGTTTGCTTAATTATTGTGAAGATTGTGACTTTACTTACAAGATTGTTAAAGATTGTCAAATCATATGTGAAATTGTCTATGAGGTACATATATGATGGTATGTAAAACAATTATGAATCTTTTAAAGGGAAGGAAAAATTGTATAAACCCTATACAGATATTCTTGATCCGTCATAGAATAAACATCTTACTCAAAAGATTCATATAGTAACATACTTTATCAATCTTTATTGCTTATATAATGGAGATGTATAGATGCAATGAGATTTTATCTAATAAAGAGTAATCAAAGATGATAAATAAAATTGAATTACATTATGAAGGTTTAGAAAGTTTTGATTGAGCATTTGTAAAAATTGAACTTACAATGAAAACAAATATTACATGGTAAGTTTTCTTAAACAAATATTACATGGTAAGTTTTCATACTTTGAATTTATCCTTTACTTATTAATGATATTTTTATCTATTATTTGAAAATATAAATTAGTGGTGCAGGTTATTTATTAAAAGTACTCCATCTTAATAAAAGTCACTATTAGATTACTCATTTAAATGACTTCTATATCAGGCTGTAAACGTAATTGAAGTGTTTTTCTAATATGTTCATACAAAAAAGTGAGATCGTTTAGAATATCAAATCTTAGGGGAAGCTATAAATTCATGCATCACATGCATGACAATACAGCAGAAGTGTTAAAATCTAATTCTGACCACATGACATCCCCAAAACTTCCAGAAACTTACATGCATGCATATTCACAATATATGAACATGAAATTTCAGTACATGTACCTTTTAATTCTCCTCCTTTCTTGAGTCTTCTCCTTGTTTGGGTTCTTACAAACACTAAACCTTTCCTTGATCACCCAAGAAGACGTAAAGATGAAGAAGAAACAATGTGTAAGGTTGGTTTGATCACTAAACTAGATGAATTCAAGTAGATGCTCAAATGGAGAGAAAGATCAAGACTATGTTACATGCAATTTGATTCATGCAAAAATTACATAAATTGTATGAACAAGACTTAAGATACTTCTCTCTCACTCTAGAACACTTCTAGACCCCTTCTCCTCTCACTTCTGTGTGCAAGAACTGGATAGCCCCCTCTTTTTGTATATAAGTGAAGAACTCACTTAAGTACATCTGTCAAGCCTTAGGCCACAATTGTGGCCTACTTAAAAACAGCCATACACATTTTATTTTTTCATACGATCTTTTATGCGTGTGACCTTTAGGTTCCTGATTATTTTAGGCACTTAAATTAACTCTTAATTCGAGCAAATCATGGATGGGTTCATGCCATTTGAATTAACTCTTAATTCAAGCAAATCATGAAGGGTTTCATGATGCCAATTTATCGGAATATAAGTGGATTAACATATGAACTCTTCGATAGTTAATTATCTGACTTACAAACCTTTTCCATAGATAATTATCATGCAATTCGTTGTTTCACTATACTATACCTCACTTGGTTTGGAGTATGGTCTATGTGTCAACTCCCACTAGATTGATTACGTCACATCTAGTCCAAGTGATGATAGTTCTTATCCCGGGATCTCATTACTCTATGTGTTATTAAAGACTCTCTTTATGACACATAGCTGCTTTGGGCAGAGACTCCTGTATAATGACCCTAACAAGAGGTTGTGGGTATCATCTCTTTCTATCAGGAGTGGTGAATCCTTTATTGGCTATCTAATTACCTTCAAATACCAATAGCTATACCCAATCACCACCTTATAAGAGACCTCGTCTTGAGGCAAAAAGGAATGATGTCAAAGCACAGGTCAGTATCCAAGATATCTTTAAGTACTTTAAGTCTAAGGATATTTGCACCATTGCTATGATGAGATTAATCATTGACATTTGATAGATCAACCATATGATAATCTCATAGTGAGTCATCTGATGTACTTGCTACTCTTAGAAAGCATCCATATGTTAACTCTAAACATATCATGCTTGCAGTTTGTGAGATCCACTGCTTGATCAAATGAAAGAGGATAACATGTGTTAGTCTATCCGGATTAATAATGTCCTGTCTTATCAATCCTATGACTAGGGATAATTTAGATACTAACATAATTACACTTGATAGGAATCTCATTATCATGATCTCATCATGATTTCCTTCATGTTATGTATTGTATCATGGACTTCATTAATTTGATTTAAGATCGACATCAATTCATAAATAAATGAACATCAAATTAATAAAAATTGCCTTTCGCTTTATTAATCAAAATAAAGTTTGTACAAAAGTGCTAAAGGTGATTGCCTTTAGAGTACTACTCTAACAATCTCCCACTTACACTAAAGTCAATCGCCTTTGTATCTAATATGTAACAACCCATGTTCGGGGCTAGACCTCAGAATAGTGAATTGAATGTATTGCGAGAAATTATAAGTACATTACATGCTCATGCATCATTGTATATTCACACGCATGTGAATATTTATTTTTGATACATTAAAATAATTGTACATGCATTCATTGACATTTTTTGGGTATAATTGATTTATAAATGCGATTAAAATGTGAATTATGGATTATTTGGGTTGAAAATTTATTTGGTGATAACAATTATTACTTTGGAATTTTTGGTAAATTTTAGGAACTTTCCAAAATTTTGGGGTATTTTGGACTAGGAAAAAATATTGAAATATACACTAATTATAGTGTGACTCGTGGACTGATTAAAATGATGACAAATAGCTTACATGCATGGTGACATGTGGCAATGAATTGTTAAGACACCAAGTCATGTGTTTTCATAAGGAGAAAGAATTTTGCAGCTCTCTTGTTTTTGTTTGGAAAAGCACTGTTGATAATCGTGTATACTAGAAAATTAGGTTTCAAGGGATTTTGAAGAGTTGGAGTTTAAACTAGTAAGTAGTGTATGTTTTTCATGATTTGTATAATGAATTATAAATTACGTAGTTAATAGTTCAGTGTTTATAAATTGAAAAGGCTTAATAGCTGAAACATGAGTGAAAATTTAGGTGTGCTGCATGTGTTGCTTCTATATATTTGATGATTGGTATGTTATAAGATGGAGTTGAAGAGAGTTTTGAGGTTGAAAAATCACTGAAACCATACTTAGGAAGAGTGCAGACACTTCATGCAAGTTGATTTATAAATATAATCTGTTTTTACTATTGGCATAAGTGATTCTGTTGAGTGTTTATATAAATGAATTTAAATGAGTTTAAGGATAAGGAATGAGGTTTTGATGAGGTTGTGATATAGAAATGATTTAAATGAAGTGTAAGAATTGATGAAGATGGAAGAAACAAAGTGTAGAAAAGTTTGTAATTTCCGTGAATGATATACGGTTTTTGATGTTTAAGTTTGAATCTTGGATTTTGATTTGTTGTGTGTTGTTGCGCTGAAAGGGGAGTAGTATAGACGATATATGTATGAGCTGGATAATGTAAAAGTGGGAAAATTTGGAGGGGAAAAAAAAGTAAGAAGAAGAAGAAGAAGAACTGGGTTTCGGTGAAGAAGAAGAAGAAGACCTGCATTTTAGAGAGAGAAGTGAAGAGGAGTTGCACCAAAGGTTACTATAGAAGGACTATTTTGAACATCTTTCACTCATTTTGTTATAACTTTGTCTCCCGACCTCCAAATGGCTTGAAAATTAAACCAATACACTCCTAAGACATTGATTTTCCTATCCATGAAAATTTAGAGCCATCTGAACTGATTTGAAAAAGGATTGATTGAATCAAAGTGAGGGAATGTGCTGGAATGTTATGAACTGGAGAATTTTCATTGAACATGCTTTGGTATTTTGATTATATGTTGATCTGTAGATTTCCAAATGAGTTGATTCTTAATTTAGTTTAAAATTTAGACATATATCTACAAATATTTTAAGGAAGTTGAATTTTAATTCCATCTTTCTAAGACTTTCAAAATTGGAATGAAATTGAGTTTTGGCTTAGGATGTAGCACTACCAGGGACAAAAATCATATCCTGTTGTTGTTGAATAAACTGTATTAATGTAGGCTGAATTAGACTAAGATGTCTTCACCAAAGTTGTATCTTATTCTCTTATCTTTAAATTGGTATAAATTTGGTAATTTTTGGAAATTGGAATTGAGAGATATGAGTTGTACAACTTGAATGCATGATCTTGCACTAGCCCAAATTTCAAATGTACTCAATTTGTGGTATTATGATCATAACTCATAGAATAATGAACCCAATTGAATGATTTTGGTGTCATTAGAAACTTAAGACACAGAGGAACAATTGTTTAGAAGAAAGTATTACAAAAATACATCATTTTCTTGATCTTATTGATTATGCAAGTTGACTCCAATGGGATGCTTTTAGCAAAAACTGGAATAGTGAACGAGTGTGTGAATTTTGGCACTATTGGAGTGCATAAATTTGTTACAGAAATATACCCGAGAATTTTTCATTGCACATGCATGATACATGACACATTTATACATGTGTTTACTCAATTACATAAGCAGTATAGTAATGTGAAATTGTGTTAATGTATATAGGAGAGTAAGTAGCACGACCACATCCTGATATTACCGGAACATCAAGGCAATAAGCTTAAGGGAGCAATAGTGAGTAACCTAAGATGGCCTTACTTTAATTTGATCTGGATATTACTGAATTGAAATTGATATATGATGAATATGTATTGATTGTGTACTGAATTAATGACAATATTTGTCTGAGGTGTTTGATGCATGTGCCTATTATTGGAAGTGTTACTTGTATGTGAATGAGACTGCCTAAATGATTCTTAACTAAAAGTGACTAAATGTTATGACTGACTGTGTTGACTGAGATAATGTGTAGGAAAGTGATTGATTGTATTGAATGAATTGTGGCATACATTTCATTTCAATACATGTAATATAAAGGCAGTTGTGACTAGTGTTGCTACTGACTGAGACTGCTACTGAAAAGAGCTTAAAGCTCAAACATATATGGTTAGAGCCTAAGGCTCAATATGATCAATGAGCTCAGTGATACGGGATACTAGAAAAGCACACAGTCACAACAATGTAAAAATGAATGTGAGTCTCATACATAGAACATTCACATATGATTTGAATTCATTGAATGATTTGTAAAACTGTAAGTGTAACACCCCGTTACTTGAATTAAGATTAAAATGGTGTTTATTAGAGAGAAATTAGGAAGCATAATTTATGCTCATGCATCATTATATGTTCACACATATGTGAATATTTATGTTGATACATTAAAAAAATTGTACATGCATTCATTGACATTTTTCGGGTATAATTGATTGTTAAAAAAATACAATTAAAATGTGAATTGTGAAGTATTTGTCTTAAAATTAAATTGGTGTGTATTAGAATTAATTTTGCATTTTTTTTGGATGATTAAGCCTAAAATTGAGTGACATTTGACATAGTTAAGTGGTGACAAATGGACTAGTAATTAAGTGACAAATGGATCAATTATTGTGTAATAAGTGGACTAATAATTAAGAGACATATAGGCTGATTAATTGGTAACATATGGCAGCATCTAGAGTGGATTAGTGGCAGAATCTTGAATAGGCAAATGTAAGACATGCCTTAGGACAAATGTTGTGTTGTAAAGTTGACACCTAGCATGTTAATGGAACAAATTCCAGCAGCAATGTTTCTGCTGTTTCTCTCACCTTTCTCCATGAAATTGCTCCAACTTTCTCCTCTCTAATTTGCCTAAACCCTAGCCAAATTTTTGCTCCAAAACCAGCATTTTACCTTACACAAAATATCCGAGAAAACCAGCTGAAAGTTACCTTCATCTTGCTGTCCAAAATCAACCTGTTTTCATCATAAGTTTGTGATGAATTTTGCTTGCATGGAGACTTGGTTTAATCTCAAGTTTAAGCTGAATTGAAAGCCTAACAAGTAAGTAACAATATGATATTTATGATATGTTTGGTAGTATGAGAATTATGCCTGAATTGGAATGACATAAATGAGATATTGGTGAAGATGTATGCTGGAATATTATGAACTGGAGAAATTTTCATTGAATAGACTTCGGTATTCTGATTATAACTTGATCTGTAGATTTCTAAATGAGTTGAATCTTAATTCAGATTAAACTAGAGACATATTTCTACAACTTTGTTGAAGAATTAGAATCTTAATTCTATCTCTAAACATTTCAAAATCTGGCTGGAAGCAGAGTTAGGAGTTCTGTTGTAGTTTAAAAACAGTCTGAACTGTTTTAAGTATAAGTTTTAGTATACTCAATAAAATTGTACGGTTTTAGTGTTATTAGAAACTAGAAAGATAGTGTAACAACTATCTATAAGAAAGTGTTACTGAAATATACCATTTTCCTTGTCATAATGATCATGCAAAGTTATCCCGAAAGGGTGTGGTAGGATGAAAAAGCTGAGGTATGCTGGAATTTGATAACTAAAAAGTTTTTACTGAACATGCTTCAGTATTTTAGCTATATTTTGATCTGTAGATTTAAAAATTAAATTATTCTTCATTTACATTGAACTAGAGACATTTGGATACAAATGTTAAGAAGAAACTGAATTTGAATTATATCCTTAAGGGTTTTGAACTTGAGCCTGAAAGTAAGTCTTGGATTAGGCAGTAGCACTACCAGGGACATAAATCAGGCCCTGTTGTTATTGAATAAACTATATTGATGTGGGCTTAATTAGGCTGATTTGTCTTCACCAAAGTTGTAGCTTATGCTGGTAGCTTTAAATTGGTATAAATCTTGTAATTTTTGGATATCTGAGCTGAAAGATAAGATTTGTACAATTAGAGGGTACGATCATGTACTAGCCAAAAGTTCAAATGTGCACAGTTTGTGGTATTTTTTGCATAACTCATTGAATATTGAATCAAATTGGATGATTTTAAATTAATTAGAAAACTAAGACACTGTACAACAACTTTATAGAAGGAAGTGTTGCCTAAGTTTGTCATTTACCCTATTGGATCAATTATGTAAAGTTGACCCGAAATCATATGGGTAGAAAATATGAAGTAGTCAATTAAGTTATGATATTGATTTCAGATTATTTTATTTTGGTCCAAATTGCAAGTACCAAATGTTATTAATGAGGGCTTTGATATCTGATCGATTTAATGATGAAAATTATAAAAAGATACCCGAAATTGTCATGAACATGCATTGTACATATTCAGTATACAAAATGTGCATAAATGAGTATAAAATTATACAATATTGTGATATGTGAATGTATTTTCTGTATAGAGGAATGCATTGAATGACAACATCTAAACATTGCCGGTACTTCAAGGCAATAGCTGTTTGGAGCATACTATGAGTAACCTAGATGGTCTCACTTAATTACTTGTTTGTTTAAATTCTGTTTCGAAATGATTAAATGAATGAGGCTTGATTGTTGATTCCAGACAATGAAAGTCCGATGACTGTGATATTGGATTGTGATATTGAAGTGCTGCTTGTATGGGAATGTGTAAAACTACGTGCTTCATAATATGATTGATTGTGTTGATTGTGTACTGGATTCCGGACAATATTCTTCCGAGTCATTTTTGATGCATGAAAAAGATATTGGAAGTGCTAATTGAATGAGAATGTGTCTTCCTAAATAATTATCTGATTCTTAACTGAAAAGTTGAATGCCGGACCTAGTCCGATGACTACTGCTACTATGACTGTTACTATAACTGATACTGTGACTGATATACTGTTATATTACATGCTAAAGAAAGTGATTGAATTTGATAACTAAACTGTGGCATGCACTTCATTCCGATGCATGTAATATTAAGGAGTTGTGACTGGTGTTGCTACTTATACTATTACTGATAAGAGCTTTAAGCTTCCGCATATATGGTTCGAGCCTATGGCTCAATGTGATCATTGAATCACAGACTGACTGACTGAGCCCGATAATTTGGGATACTGTAAAAGCACACGGTCACAACAATATAAAATGAATATGAGTCTCATACATATTGCATCCGCATATAAACTGATTTCATTGAATGAGTTGTAAAGCTGTGTGAATGTTGTTATATGATTTAACTGTTTAACTGAGAAATGATTTATCTTTGATAGTATTTGATACTTGTCAAGTGGCTTGAATTGTGTGATTACCTATTATGATTGATCTTGTTTTATGACATGAGTGAATCATCAAGGATGGTTACTCTGCTGAGTTTGCAAAACTCATCAAAATTTCACCGTTGCTTTTCAAGTTCGAGAGTGAGACGACCTAGCTTTTAAGACTCCGTAGAAGCATATTTTGTGCAACTATCACTGTCAGATTTGGCTCAGAGGTCGATCAGCTGAGATTTTCATATTTATTATATTTGTTGTGTACTGAGTTGTTTAAACTCATAGGATGATGTTATAGACCTGGGATGGTATTGTGTTGTATGAAACAATGTAAATCATTGTTTGATATAATGTGATAACATTTTGGGTTTTTTAAATATGTTATTGATGATTTAGTGTATGATGTCATGTTATGTACAGTGAAGGTGAGATAGTTAACATGTCATTTCTAACAGGCATAAACACGTGTATCTGATGGACACACGTGCATATGTCAGTTGAGAATGGGGTGTTACAGTAAGAATGTTATATGTTTGAATACATAGTATTAAACTAATGATTGTGTTTTATTCAAGTGTAATGAAGTGATAGTTTAATTAAATTGTTTGACCGAAATACAATTTGTTTGTGATAGAACTTGATGCTAATCAAGTTGATACGAACTATGTGACAATATGTTTATGATTGATTGTGTTTTATAACATGAGTGAACCACCCAGGATGGTTATTCTACTAAGTTCTCAAAACTTATCAAAATTGCACTGTTGATAATTTCAAGTTCGAGAGTGAGACCACCTAGCTTCTAAGACTCCATAGAAGCTTATTTTGTGCAACTTTGACGATTAGATATGGCTCAAAGATCGGTCAGCTAGGAATTGAATACATAGTTTGTTAATAACTTTTGTGCATTCCTTATGTTTGCAGCATACTATGTAGACTGAGTTGTTATGCTCATAGGACGATGTTGTATATATATGGATGATGTTGAACTCAAAGCTACAATGTACAATATGGTTATGATATAAATGAGGAAATTTTGGATATTAGCAAATGTGTGAATTGTGATTTTAATTATGATGCCATGTGATACTGTAACACCCCATTCTCGCTGAACCCGAACCCGATATCGACAGTGATACCCAAGTCCGTGCCCCGCGAGGGTGACGTGTCACATCACTTCACTAAACAAAAGTCGGTATAATTTTTTTTTGTAAGCTCT
>JANQBM010242344.1:0-21919 GCA_025594535.1 Erythroxylum domingense | reverse complement strand
AAATGAGGAAAAAGTTGGTTTTAAATTATTGTGATTTTCTTATGATGCTTTATAAGTGAGAAATGATATGATGCCTTATGAAGTGACTGTAGCGATCGACGTGGCTCACCCTTATCGTAGGATATATATACTGGAATGACCTCCAGGCGTCCTGATGTGTACCCTGCGGAAAGGGGGCACTACATGACACCTCATATATATATATAATTGAAGCTCAAAAATATGTTCTCACCCAAAGAATACTTAAAACACAAACGTTTATGGACTAACACAAATCTTAAACTAAACACACACTAAACAATCAACTTAAGCGCTAAACACATATCAAATTACCTATAAAAATACAACACAATCTATACCTATCATTTATTACAATCAAAGTATGGACATATTTATTAGTCTTCATGTGCTGCTCGTATAAATATTATTTAAAAAGATATTAGGGTATGGAACCTATTTCTGGTCTTGCTTCACGTGTATCTATGATCACAATTTTTGTAGATAATCATATCACATTTTTTTCTTGGTTAAGAAAGAAAGAAGATTGGGTTGAGATCTACGTCCCACTACTACCAGGTTTGCAACTAAATTTGTTAATTTGAAAGGCAATTGTGAACATAAACTACTACTTCCAAATTTAATGACAAGTAAACACTTTTCAATTTATAAGTTATCAAAGAGTGAAAAAGGAGTATTCTAAATAACAAAATTTGGGATGCTTGTTATCATTGTGAAGCTTGTGGCTTTGCTTATAAGGTTGTTAGGGATTGTTGAGATGAGAAGATAGGAGATAGTTGATGAAACTACAAATATTTTTAAGGGGAAGGAGAAAAATTGTACAAGCCTTATGTAGATGTTATTATCCAACAATGGGATAAACATCTTGCTCAAAGAATCCACTAAGCAACTTATTTTCTCAATCCATATTGCTTTTATAGTGGTGACACATGTACAAATAATATTATGGGTAGTATGTTTGATGTGATTGAATGTAAAGGTATTTTCTCTATTGAAGAGCAATCACAAGCGACAAATGAAATTAAATTGTATCGTGACGATTTATAGAGTTTTGTTAAACATCAGTAAAGAGAGAACTGATGATGAAAAAATGCATTTTGGTAAGTTTTTATACTTTTAGTTCATAATTTACTTATTAATAATATATTTTTTATTTTTCATAACTATTGATTTAAAATACATATGAGTGTTGGAGATTATTAAGTGAAAGTACTCCAACATTGAGAAAATTTGCTATTAGATTACTCAGTTAAATAACTTTTGCATCATGTTGTGAACGTAATTGGAGCATTTTTTTAACATATTCGTACAAAGAAACAAAATCGTTTAGAACATCAAAAGATTCAATGACCTTATTTACATTACTTACAATCTAAAAATCAAGAACATGTATTTTATAATTTTGTTGTTATTTGATTAATTTTGCTTTTATTATTGACTTTATAATCTCTTTATTATGTATTTACTTCACTTAATAAGAAGAGAACCTATGATCCATTTGATATTGATTGTATTGATCATACTAATTTTTGGATCGAAGAAGAATAACCATCGCTTGATTTTGATTATAATGAACTTGAAAATACGATTTAAGAAGAAAATGCTTTTGTTACAATGAATAAATTAAGAACATATACTGATGGTCAATTTATATCTTATTTTGATCATATTTAAGTTAAAAATAGTGTATTACAAATTTATAATTGAAAATAATTTCATGCCTTACTAATTTCTAATTTATTTGAATGCAATAAAAGAAGTTGATGCAAATACTTTAGATGAAAGTGTAGTTTACAAGTCTTTAAATAGCGTTGGAAAATTTGGAACTTCTAACAATGATGGGACACCACTTCCTTCAAAAATAAAATTTTTATTTTGATTTTGATTTTAATTTTTATAATAGCCTCAGATTTAGTTTGAATTATTAGATTTGATTTATTATTAGTTCATTATATAATAATAAACATTGGCGTAATTTTTATTTCAATTAAAAATTTTATTTTTACTTACTTTTATAATTTTTACTTCTTATTTATTATATAGTGGTTAATACTGGTTGAACCTTTAAATCTTAAACCTTTCCTTTGACTAGCTCGGTTTCCCATCTAGTTTTTTTAAGACATTGCAAAATATTAATTAAAAAGAATGATTCTTTATGAAAATTTTCTTACTTAATCAATTTTTGAAATAGAGTTATTGAAAATCACTACAATTATATAAATATTATTTTTGGTTAAAGGTTAGTTGACATAGTAATTTCCTCCTGTGAACATATAAGGAAACTTGTAATGCAAATAGTTAACTAATTAACTATAATTTTTTAGGAGGTCTCCTTTCACCATGCTAACCTTTTTTTACCAGAAAAGCTTGTCTCCTTTCACCAAACACGCAACCTTTAATCTTAAATTCAACCACCCTTTTCCTAATGGAGTATGAAAAACCTAACAACATTACCTAAAAAACCTAACCTTTACTTGACACAGATAACACACAAAACACAAAAAACTTGATTAACCCCTCAGATTTTCCCCTCCTAAGAGGCTCCTCGGGTAGACATCATTGCAGGGAAGAAAATGGGAAGAGGATGTGAAGATCAATTGTAGGTGATTCTAGGAGTCTTGGCAAACTTATGTTTGTGGATTCCGACTATGAGAGGCCAATTCAGGCACCTCTGGAGGTGTTGCATAAAATTGTGCATAAATGGAAAAGCTCAATTGTGGCTTTCTTCCTTAAGAAGTGATTCGCATTTCCAACAGTCAACAAATTGGCTATGATTGCATAGAGGAATACAGGACTAGAGAATGTTATGGTGAACGAGGAAGAACTCTTTGTATTTAAATTCAATATAGAGGAGAATGTGTAGATTGTGTTGGAAGCAAGGCCATGGCACGTGATGGGGCACCCTATACTCCTCAAGAAGTGGCTATCAGGGGTGAAATTGGATATAACTAAGTTGAAATTGATCCCCTTATAGGTCAATATTCATAAGGTGCCTTTGGAATTTTGGTTTCTAAAAGGTATGAGCTATATTGTGAGTAAAACAAGGAAACCCTTAGGGCTAGATGAGAATACTGCTCTTATGAAGAGAATTGAGTATACTAGGGTGTGCATAGTTGTTGATATATCAAAGAAATTTCCTGATTCTTTGAAAATTATGAGATTAAAGGACAATGGAGAATTAGAAGAAGACTCTATACGGATTGCATACATGTAGAAACCTAAATCCAAATAGGAAAAACTATTATAGAGAAAAAAGGAAAATAAAGAGGGTAGGACTTAAAGGAAGCCTAAGATCAAATGGATAACATTATAACAGGAAAAGTAGTGTCAAGTGATATTCTAAACAACAAAAGTAAAGTTCAGGAAAGGGTGAACTTGTCAGATAAAGGGAAGCAAACAACTGAGGAATACACTGAGTAGGCTACGAAACCATAGTAGAATATCATAATAGAAAAAGGGTCCCAAAGTACTGTTATTTACAATAGCAAGGCCACAAACTTGGAGGAGAACAACTTGATAGGGATAGTGACACAATAGAATGAGAGGAAAAATTGCAAAGAAAACTTTTTTGATGGCAACAACATGGATGGGATAGCAGTATAAGGGATTGAGAATTAAATTAGTAAGTTTACCAACCTGGGGGAGAACGGTAAGGAAAGGTTCAAGCTACAGATGGAGGAGGGCCTGAATAATGAGGATTCAACCATGAGGGAGAGAAGTATAACAGGAAAAGAGAAAAGGACAAGTGTAAAGAGGGGAAGTAACAAGATTGCATGATGTAGCCTCTATCTCACCTGGATTTAATAGAAAATCTATAAGGAAGAGGTTTGTAAAAAATAAAAATACTGGTATGGAATTTCTGCGGGCTTAATAGCCTAAATAAGCAACTAGCAATTAGGGAGTTGATTAGGTGTAGGAAGGTGGATTTTGATGGTTTGTTGGAAACCAAGATAAAGAGGGAGCAATTGGAAAGAGGCTTGTGGTTCCTGGAAAAACAGTGGAGGGTGATAACTAACCATGATCATCACTCTTAAATGGTAGGGTAATGATTGGATTTAATGCTCGAAAATTGGAAGTAGTGAAATAGGTTGTGAATGACCAGTTGATACACTATGAAGTCCTAAACAAAGAGACAGGTAAGGTGATTGGTATTACAACTATGTATGCTGCTAATCACAAATTTCAATGGTAGTGCGCTTGGAGAGAAATAGAAAGAGTAGCAACTACACCATAGTTCCCTGAAGTGTATTGGAGGACTTTAACTACACCCTTAAATCTCTTGAATCAAAAGGAGGGAGAAGATGGAAATAGCAAGATAGCAGGGAGTTGCAAAAGTTAGTGAGAAACTCAGGACTAAAAAATTTAAAGTGGTATACTCTTGGAGCAACAAGCAAGTTGGGGAGTGGTTCTTAATACGGAAGCTAGACAAAAGAGATTAATTGTAAGCCCTGAAGATGTGCAACTAAGGAAGGAGAAGGATGAGCTGGTTTCTAAATACAACCAAATTTTGATCAGTATAAATATAATACTAAGATATAAATCTAGAATGACATAGTTAAGAGAGGGAGAAAGGTGTAAAAAGTATTATATAGGTTCTATATCTACAAGGAGGAACAAGAATACCATTAAGGCCTTGGTAGATGAGGCAGGTAGGAAATATAAGGACAAGAGAGGAAGAAATGGGTTACAGTTGACTACTTTTACAACCAATATGGAGATGAAACCCAAGTTCCGGAAATTCTAGATGAGGTGATCATAGGAATCAAGAAGGTTGATGAAGACAACAGGAGACAATTGACTAAGAAAGTTATTAGGGAAGAGATGAAGGAGGTTGTTTTTTCTATGAACCTTGATAATCCCTACAGCCTGATGGATATAATGGAAGATTTTTTCAGAAAAATTGGAATATACTAGTAGAAGAGGATGGTGGAATAGTTCAAGTTCTTTTAGACAAGAGATATTCTCAAGGAGTGGAATAAGACATCTATTAGTCTCATAGCCAAACAGAGTAATGCAAAAAGACTTGAGCAATTCAGACTCATCGCATGTTGCAACTTCTTATATAAGATAATTATAAAGATTTTGGCTAATAGGCTGAGATCAAGCTTAGAATAAATAGTCAGCCCTGAGCAAATCACACTTATAAAAGGGGAGGTCAATAAACACCAACATTATCTTATTTCAAGAGCTAATGGAAGGGTATAACTCAAAGAGGAGAATGGAAAATTACATAGTCAAAGTAGATTTCAACTAAGGCATATGATTCAGTTAGCTAGAAATTCCTCTTTAATATCATGAAAGCTGCAGATTTCCTCGAGTTGTTCAAGGATTGGGTAGAGGAGTGTGTTACCACTACCTCAATGGCCATTTTGGTGAACAGTGAACCTATCACTGCCTCTTAGGTAAGGAGACCCTCTTTTTCCTTACCTGCTTATTCTTTGCATAAAAGCCCTACAACACTCCAAAAAAGGAAGATAAGAACACACCTTGAATTCTGATTCCATCACAAATGCAAAGGTATGAAGCTGACCCATTTACCTTTTACAGATGACCTGATGTTGTCTTGTAGGGCAAAGAGAAACTCCATTGATATATTCATGCATTCATTGGAGGAATTCTAGAAGATGTTTGGGCTAATGTACAACCCTAGGAAGAGTTGCTATTATCTTTCAAACAATTCCAACAGTGAAGTAGCCAACAAAGCAAAAGAAATGGGAATGAAAGCCACTCAAGTATTTAGGAGTAGCAATCTCACAAAGCAAAATTAGTGCAGCTGAATGTACACCAATGCTAGATTCTATACATGAAAGGACTAACCAATAGAGAAATAGGTTCCTTAGCTATAGATGTAGGCCACTACTAATACAATCAATCCTGAGTAACATCACAAACTATTAGCTTAGTCATCTACCAATACCCAAAAGTATACTCAAGTAAGTATGTGTTGGTGTATGCGCCGTGAACCAATTATAGAACATACTCTAATTGATCAATTGTGATTTAGGTAGTGTCGTATTCTGACCTTATTTAATATTAGGTAGTTATTATGTCTTGTTAGAGACTACTTATAACTTATGGGCCTAAGAGAAGTTTCAACCTCCTGCTAATATTAAATAAGCCTATATAGGGTCACACCAAGCAAACCGAACATTCATTGGGCCTTAATCGAATTTGGGCTTTAGGCTTTATGGTTTTATTATATATATAGATATATAGTATAACGTGAAAACTGAAGAATCTTATCTACTCTCATTCGCTCAAAAACCCTAAAGGAGACGTCCTCTGTTAGAAATAGAGAGAGAGAGAGGGATCTCATAAAGTGGTGCTAGCTCATCAGAAGGGGCTATTTAGTCTTACGGGAGTGTAGATACTGGTAAAGGTGTGACACTTGACGTGCTCTTCTCGACATTACCAGTTTCTTTGTGTGTTTCTGCTACAAAAAGGTATAACCAGATCTAGATTTGATTTCAATATTCACATAGGCCTTGGTTTTTGAATTCTCAAAGGTGATAAATGTTATTTCTATTCACAGTATGAAAATCTCATCAGACAAGAGACTATTGGAGTTTTTATGGAATAGTTTAGACCAAGGAAGATGTAAAGCAAAGATTAGTTAGAGAAAAATATGCAGATTTAAGAAGCAGAGGCTATTGGGATTACACTCTTCAAGGGAGCTCAATAAAGCTTGCCTAGCTAAGAATCTATAATGGTTGTGCAGTAGAAAGGAGGACTTATGGATGAAATTGATTAGTAATGTGATCATAAAAAATAAAAGCATTTGGACAGTAAAGAAAAAGTAGGACATGTTGGTGATACTCAAGGAAATCCTAAGCACATGACAATGGATGCAAAGCCTAGTGTTTCATGAAATTGGGGATGGCAATAAATCATTGTTCTAGTTTGACTACTGGCATTGTAAGGACCCTTATACAAAGTCAAGGAGCTTCATCATCTGCGAATGGTGGTAAACTTTAAAACAAAAGTGAGTACCTTTGTAAGAAAAAATCAGGGGATTTAGCCATATCACAACAGCAGAGGTGAAATCATTTTGGATCAAACACCAAGATGCCAATAGTGGAGCCAAGATGAAATCAAGTGGACGATTGAAAAATCAGGTCAGTTCATCACTAGAACTTGCAAAATCTTTATGCAAAATGATCAATAAACTAAATTGAACTATGCTAAACTAGTGTGGGGTAAGGATATTATACATGCACATTCATTTATCTTTTGGTTGAGGATTAGGGGTAGACTACCTACGAAGGACAAACTTAAGTTTAACATTAGTTCTTTGAGCTATGAGTTGTGTTATATAGAGCTGGAAAGTTTGGAACATATCATGATCAAACGTAGCTACAGAAGGAAGATTTAGAGAAGGTTGGAAGCAATCCTGAACACCTATAATTCAACAGATACATAGAAGGAAACAATTATTTGTTAGTGAAAATGAGGATGGAAAATTAGGTGGATTACAAAACACTCAAAATAAGCTGGGCTTTAACGGTTTACCAAGTTTGGAAAGAAAGGAATTACAGGATTTTCAAGTAACAAAGTATGAGTGCAGAGATGGTTCTTTAGGAGGTTACTTTTCAAAACTAACTTAAATTGATACTAGGGGAATTGTAGATAATTTATCCAAAATCATAAGGAGGAAATGGGCATTGGACTAAGCTGATCACAGAGACCCATATAATCTTGTAATCTAGTTCCCTTTTGTATTATAATAGAGGAGTTGGATACTTGGTTTGTAAATGACCGTATAGTAATGAAATCAATTATTTTTTTAAAAAAATTGATACCAAGAAGAAAGTTAGAATAAGATAAGAACACTAGTAAGAGGTACTAACCGAAAATTATTTACATGATACATTATTTCAGGTAATCAAGAAAGAAGAGAATAGTACTTACAAAGAGTTTGAGGAAGATCTAGAAGGAAAAAATTCTAAAGGGGGAGAATTTTAAAGAGGAAATTACATTAACAACTTCAAATGAAAATAAATTGTCGAAAACATCATACTACTAGAGTTAGACAACCTAAAGATTTTTAATATTTTATGTATAATTGATGGTTTTTATATTATTAAGGCATTATTAGACTGAGGAGCAAATATTAATGTAATGGCTTATTTTATACTAAAAAGATTGAGATTAGGCAAACTAAAAGCTACTAAAAGAGTAGTGTGCCTATTAATAATTCAATAAAAAGTCTTAGAGATGTTAATAAGAATTTGATCGTCAAAATTGATAAGTTTATATTCCTAATAGAATGATATATTCTAGATATTGAGGATGGTCACTATAGAAAATTAATCAACTTTGAGGAAAGAGTCGAATTAAAAATAATAATAAAAAAGTAGTTGATAGGAGGAAACCTAAGTACAAGTTTAATTTTTAAAGGCTATTTAGATTTGTTTTAGTATCATGGACTAATAATATAGATATTTATTTAGCCTTTGATTTGAATTTTTTTATTAAATTGGTTAATAAGTTTATATCTTTCTTTAGTTGTTTATGTTTGGTATTTTATGAAAGGAGCCATAGATTCATGCATCACATGCACAACAAGGTAGCGAAAGTGTCGAAATCTAAAATTCCAACCCCATGATATCCCCAAAATTCCAAAATCTTAGATGTATACATACAATGATTATAAGAACATGAAATTTCAGCATATGTACCTTTGATAATGCTCCTCCTTTCTTTCATCTTCTCCTTGTTTGGGTTGTAATAAACACCAAACACCTTCCTTGATCACTCAAGAATATGCAAAGATAAAGAAAAAATAGTGTGTAAGGGTGGTTAGAGCACCAAACAAGATGAGTTCAAGTAAATGCTCAAGGTAATGTAAGTGTGTAAGGGTGGTTAGAGATTAAGATTATGTTACATGGAATTAGATTCATGCAACAATTGCATAAATTGCATGAACAAGACTCAAAACCACTTCTCTCTAACTCCAGAACACTTCTAGACCCCTTATCCTCTCAATTGAGTGTTTTTTGACTTATAGTTCATGTGTACATAAGTGAAGAACTCACTTATGCATCATCTGTTGTGCCTTCGGTAAGGCCATAATCATGACTTACTTCAATGACAGCCATGCACACTATGTTTTCATCCAATCTTTTATACGTGTGACCTTTAAGTTCCTAGTTATTTTGAGCACTTAAATTATTTCTTAATCCGAGCAAATAATGGATGGTTTAATGTTATTTGAATTAACTCTTTCATGATTCCAATTTACCGGAATATAAGTGGATTAACCATACGAGCCTTTCGATAGTTAATCATCCGACTTACTAATCTTTCCATAGACAATTACTGTGCAAGTCGTCCCTTCACCATTCTATATCCCACTTGGTTCAGAGTATGAGCTATGTGTCAACTCCCACTAGACTGACTACATCACAACTAGTCCAAGTTGTTAGTTCTTGTCTTGAGATCTCATTACTCTATGTGTCATTGAAGACTCTCTTCATGACACATAACTGCTCTGGCCAAAGACTCTTGAGTAATGACCCCGACAAGAGCCCATGGATATCATCTCCTTCTATCAGGGGTGGTGAATCCTTTATTGGCTACCCAATTACTTTCGAATACTGTTAGTTGTACCCAATCACCACCCTATGAGCAACTTCATTTTGAGGCAACAAGGAATGATTTCAAAGCACATGATCAGTATCAAAGATATCCTTAAGTACTTCAATTCAAAGGATATTTGCACCATTGCTATGATGAGACAAGCATACGTGAGACATTTGCGTTTTGATCTTCTTAGCTCTCTTCTTTGTGCTGCCGTTTTGGGTCCTTGCTCCTCCTTGCTGTGATGCATGTGCTGTTGTTTTGGTGATTTATCCTAGCAGCTACCATTTTCTTCTCACCTTGGTGCCTTATGCATTATTCATTATTTAAATTAATACCTTGCATGGCCATGCAAAATCCATGCAGCCTACGTTCTTCTTCTTTGTGTTTCCATCTTTCTTGTCTTTTAATTTTCTTCTTCTTGCTCTATGAAGACAAGTAAAAATTAATCTTCAGAAAATGGTCAAAATATATAGAGCTTTCAAGTCACTTTAACTTCTTTACTTCTGAATTGTACCTAAAATCACATACGAGTCAAAGTGAGCATCTTAAGCAATTTATTGTACTTAATCGCTAAGTGTTATGAAATAATTAAATATTCAATTAAGCACCTATCATAAACACTCAATCTAACTGCAAAAATAAGTTCACAATCACCCACAAGTCATTTGGAGTGCACCAAGTAATAAGGCACAATTGCGAAAGGCTACCGAGATGAGTACCCAATACTCACTTTTCATGAACCATATTTTAGTGATAGGTGTGCTTATCTAAAAAATTAAACTTTCAAATCTAATAAGAATATGGATTGGGTTGTATTATGGGTGGTAAGATTAGCCTTAAAAGTGTGGAGGATTATAGAAAATTTAGGGTGAAGCATGTTTTTCGACATTATTGGATATTCATATAAGGAGCTTATCGCTAAGATTCTTTCCAATTTTTACATGAATTGGAATGCAAAATTGGATTTGAGAGCACTTTCTCTTGGTTCTTTAGTCAATTACTAAATTTGGTCTCTTCAAGGTTACTTGTAGTCACCAAGTTATAACTTTGGTTTCAATTAAAAAGTTTGGTTAAGATTAGGTTCTTTCCTTGATTCAAGAAGGAATTTGAGGTTTATCTTCCTTGTTGATTTTGGATCTTAGGTGTTCCTTAACCAAAGTTCATAGCATTTAGTATCAAAGTCAAACTCTTTGAATCAAGTTACATCTATCCTTGTGTTCATTTTCTTGTTCAACTGTGCTTGCTTTTGTTTTCTTATTCTTGTATCTTTGATTTTTTGGTTTATTATTCCTCATGCTCTTCCTTTAGCCAAAATCACAGCACAGTTGTTCTATTAATCCATTTTCCTTCAGTTTGAGTTGTAATAGTTATAAAAAATATGTCAATATTCAATTGTTGCGCAAATATGTTTGAATCAAAAGTTGCATGATTATAGTTATCTTCAATTGTTATACACAATTTTGGTGTTAATCCTTCTATTTGGCTCAAACTATTCATTATCATCCTCAGATTATTTCCTTTTATGTTCTTTCCTTTTGTAATCATTTCTGCTATAATTCTTCTTTCCTTATTTGTGCTTTATTTTCCTTTTATCTTCTTTCCTTCTATAATTATTTTTGCCTTAATTTTTCTTTATTTCCTTTTATCTTGTTTGCTTATGTAATCATTTTCTACCTTAATTTTACTTTCCGATTATTTCTTATTTCTTTCTTTCTTTTTTTCTTTTTATGGACATCTAATATTACCTAATTCGTTGAATTATGCTTTTCTTATCTCCTTGCTCAAATTGTCATTCTATTATCTTTTATCTTATCTTTCTCGTTGACTTAGAATTCAAGGTAGTCAAGTGTGAATTGTTGTATGTTTTCTTGTTGAAACCATTGACATGGTGATGAGAGACCCAATAGGAACTTGACCTAGAGAACCTTCAACAAGATGGAGCTATGCTCGAGAACGACAAGAATCAAATAAACACAAGGAAGCACAAGAAACAAAATTGAAAAGATAGAAAGAGAACACAAAGAGAAAAAGGGGGTTAGAGGAATGTTAGTCAGTGGAAAGAACCCTAAGAGAACTTCTTAGGACCCTAGCCTTGGGACACCACAAAGGAAGACCATGCCTTTGATAAGTCAAGTATTCTCAAAGAACACAAAGAAAGCAAAAATGCTCTTAATAATAATCAATATTATTTCTAAATCAAATCCCTTCAAAGTACACAGAGGTCCCTATTTATAGCAAAAACTTTCTAAATTAATTTCCTAAGGCAGAAATTAAACAAAAGGAAACAAAATAAACTTAGAAATAAAAGGAAACAAAATAAACATAGAAAAGGTTTTGACTAGATGACCTTATTTCAAGGAAACTAAAAAGGAAACTAATTAAAACATGATTTGAACATATTGGACCTTATGGAGCACATCCTTCTCCTTATTTTTAAGTGGCGCATGGTTGTCACATGGTATTTTATGTGAGTTTCTCCAATTAGACTCAATGTGGGCCTTTAGACACTTCATGTTGGGCTTCGAGGAGTAAGACAATGCCTTTTGGACCTTTATGAGATGCAATTTGACTAAAAAATATGGGCTCTATCTCTTGAAGGTCTTAGATTAAACAATTCAATTGCTTTTGCCTAGCTTTTGTCACTAGGCCTGCAACATCTTGTAATGGATCTTTAGGAAAGTTAGACTTGAATGTTGGGCCTTTGATGTAGGAATTTCGTTCAACCTCTTGTCTTACACATTCGGACTTCAAATCTAATCCAATTTCAGCTCCTAAGCCTCATTTTACAAGCTCATGTCCATGAAAGCATATCCCAAGCTTCCTTGAGGCGGATCACACTATGTATGCTTTTCTTCTTGTCTTTCACATGCCCATGGTTCTCCATCATTCCCTCCCTCCTCGAAAGGATTCATCCTTGAATCTGCAACATCAAAAAGGGATAAGTCAGATACATTGAATGTAGCACTAACATTATTATAGGAGTAGGCAAATCAATTTTATAAGCATTATCATTAATCTTTTCTAAAACTTGAAAGAGGCCATCTCGTCTTGACTGTAGCTTAGATTTCCTTTGCTTTGGAAACTTCTCCTTTCTCAAGTGCACCCAAACCCCATCACTGGATTCAAATACAACACCCTTCTGCCTTTATTGGCTCGCTTTGCATAATGTTCATTTGTCCTCTCAATGTTGGCCCTAAATTTAGCATGCAACTCTTACAGCAATTTAGCCTTTTTCACACCATCAGGGTTAGTAAACTCATTAGAAGGCAACAAAAGAATTTCTAAAGGAGCCAACGAATTAAACCCATAAACAATCTCAAAAGGAGAAAATTAAGTAGAAGAATGACTAGCATGATTATATAAGCAAACTCAATGTGTGGGAGATACTTTTCCCAATTCTTCAAGTTCTTTTGGATGATCGCATGCTACAATGTAGTCAAAGTTCTATTTACCACTTCAGTTTGACCATCCGTTTGAGGATATGCAATAGTAGAAAACAAGAGTTTAGTGCTAAGTTTATTTCATAGAGTTCTCTAAAAGTGACTAAGAAATTTCACATCTCTCACAATAGTCTTTATCAACCTGTGCAATCTTACAACCTCTTTAAAAAACAAGTCAGTAACATGAATAGCATCATTGGTTTTAGAACAAGCAATAAAGTGAGCCATCTTGCTAAATTGATTAACCACAACAAAGATGCTATCCTTTCCAATAGATGATCTAGGCAATCCAAGCAAAAAGTCCATAGATATATCAAACAAAGGATGAGAGGGGAAGGGCTAGGGGGATATAAACCATGTGATTAAACCTTAGATTTCGCATGCCTACAAGAAATACATTTAGCACAAACAGAAACAACGTCCTTTCTCATGTTAGGCCAATAAAAATGTTCATGCAAAAGAGCTAAAGTTTTCTAAACACCAAAGTAACCCATCAATCCACCACCATGTGTCTCTCTAACAAGTAATTCACGCATAGAGCAAGATAGAATGCAAAGTTTATATTTTTTGAATAGAAATCCATCAAATCTATAAAAATTATCAATACCATGTTTTTCACAAGATTTACAAATTTTTACAAAGTCACAATAAGATTCATACATGCATTTCAACATCTCAAAACCAAATAATCTAGCATACATAGAGGTAAGAAAAGAGTATCTCCTAGAAAGAGCATCAGCCACAATGTTTTCTTTCCCTTGTTTATGTTTAATAACATAAGGAAAGGTTTCAATAAATTCTAGCCACCTAGCAAGTCTCTTGTTCAATTTACCTTGGGACTTTAGAAAATTCAAAATTTCATGATCAGAATGAATGATAAATTCTTTTGGCCACAAGTAATGTTGCCAAGTCTCTAAAGACCTTTTTAAAGCATAAAACTTTTTTATCAAAAGTGGAGTAATTTAAAGCAGCATCATTTAGTTTTTCACTAAAATAAGCAATAGGTTTAGAATCCTACATTGAAACAACACCAATGCCTATTCTAGAAGCATCAAATTCAACGTTTAAAACTTTAGAAAAATTAGGAAGAATAAGAAGAGGAGCATTGGTCAATTTTCTTTCAAGGTGTTAAAAGCAACCTCTTGTGAATCACCCCATTTAAAAATCACATTTTTTTTACCAATTCATGTAGATAAGTTCTTCACAAATCTCCTATGGAAGCTTGCCAAGCCATGGAAGCTTCGAACTTTATTCGCATTCTTGGGAGTTAGCCATTCTCTAATTACCTTCACTTTCTCTTCATCAACTTAAAGTCCTTTAGCACCTACAATAAAGCCAAGAAACATAATAGTATCTATGCAAAAGGAACAATTTTCTAAATTGGCATAAAGCTTATTCTCTGTTAAAAGTCCAAACACATCGTGCAAGTGTTTCACATGATCATCTAAACTCCTAGAATACACTAGAATATCATCAAAATAAAGAACCGTATACTTTTCAATAAAAGGGAGATACACAAGATTTATCAAACTCATGAAAGTACTAGGTGCATTAGTTAAGTTAAAAGGCATAACTAACCACTAATACAACTCAAACTTAGTTTTGAAAGCAGTTTTCCACTCATCACCCTTTCTCATGGGAATTTGGTGGTGCCCACTTCCAAGATCAATTTTAGAAAATAAACAAGCACCATGCAACTCATCAAGCATATCATCTAAACGAGGGATAGGGTAATGATATTTCACAATAATTTTATTGATGACTTGACAATTAACACACATTCTCCATTTGCCATCTTTCTTGGGAACATGTATAACTGGCACAGCACATAGGCTCAAGCTTTCTGTCACAGAGCCCCTTTTCCTAAACTCTTCAACTTGTCTTTGGATCTCCTTAGTTTCTTCTGGATTGGATCTATACGTAAGCCGATTTGGAATTGAAGCTCTGGGAAGGAAGTCTATATGGTGCTTAATGCCTCTCAAAAGGGGCAATCTATCGGGAATCTCCTTCGAAAATATGTCACTGAAGTCCTGCAACAAAGAAAAAACACTAGGCGACAAAGATGGATCAAGCTCATTAATATTTAAGAAAACATCTTTATATAAAAGTATATAAGATTCTTCATATTTTAAAGCTCTCTTGATCTCACTTTTTCTAGAAAATAAAGTCACTGTATTTTCTTCATTTTTCCCACTCGTTTTTTTCTCTCTCTCCTTTTCTTTCTTTTCGACCTCTCTATCTTTCTTTTCTTTTGCTCTCAATTTGCATTCTTTTTTAATCCTCACTTGATCCTCATAAGCTTGAATGAGCCTAAGAGGTTTTAGCACAATATTTTTACCATGGAAAGGAAAAGAATAGCAATTTTTGTATCTATCATGCCTAACTTTTCTATCAAATTACCATGGCCCACTAAACAAAACATGTCCAGCATACGCAAGTGCAACTTTAGATAAAATCTCATCATAGTATTTGCCAACAGAAAATGCAACCATCACTTGTTAGGTGACTTTCACCTCACCAAAATCATTAAGCCATTGCAATTTACATGGTCTAGGATGTTTCAAAATAGGCAATTTAAGCTTGTTAACAAGTAAAATGCTAGCAACATTGGGACAACTTCCACCATCTATGATCATGCTACAAACTTTACCATTAATGAGACACCTTGTATGAAAAATGTGCTCACATTGCTCTTCCTCAAGATCTTCTTTTGATTGTATTTTAAGAGCACGCCTAGCCACAAGGGCTTTACCAACCTCAGCATCACAATCAGCATCGGAAGTATCTGTCAATGGAGGTGTATCATCAAAATCATCATTGTCCCTACTTTCGCTAGCAATATCACCATTCTCAAGCAAAATCATAGTTCTTTTGTTAGGGCATTGAGAAGCAATATAACCAAAATGTTGACATTTAAAGCACTTAACTTTATACGAAGGAGTAGAATAAGAAGAGGGTTTAGAGTCATTTTTACCCTTAGGATTTGGAGTAGAGAATTTAGGCTTACTCATCTCCTTCGGCTTGATGTCTCCCTTGTATTTGAAGAATTTTTGGACTCCAAGCTTTTCTTCCAAGAATTCAATCCAGCACCATTTTGGATCTATAATTGCTTTTCTACCATGATGGCTTTATGCAACAACTCATTTATGTTAAGAAAATTTTGCAGCTCCACAATGGAAGCAATTTTAGGGTGCAAACTATCAAGAAATCTTCTCCTCCTCAACATTAGCCCCAATCATGATAATCTCCATCTCTTGGTGGTACCCTTCAACACTCATGGATCCTTGCCTTAATCTTTGCAGCCTCTTGAACAAGTCTCGATAGTAATGACTTGGGACAAAGTGCTTCCTCATGATGGATTTCATTTCTTGCCATGTGCGGATTGGTCTTTCAAGATTTTTCCTTCTAATTACCTGCAATTGATTCCACCAAATACTAGCATAATCACAAAATTCATTGGCAGTAAGTTTTATCTTTTTCTCTTCACTATATGTATGACACTCAAATACATGTTCTATTTTCCTCTCCCACTCTAAATACAATTTAGAATCATTTTTTCCTTTTAAAAAAAGGATTTTCAATGTTATGTTGTCAAGAGCTTGTTTGCCTCTCCTAGTGTTGGGGCCTTCATCTTCGTCTTCTTTATAGAACCTCGTTCTAGGACCTTTGGAGTTTGATGTGGATTAGATGTCATCCAACCTAGCATTCAACCTCCAGAATTGATCTTGCATAACCTTCATAAAGACTTTGAGATCTTATTCATGTGATTCATCTTCTTGAGACATGTTTATGTACTATAAAATATTGGTGAACAAAAAACAATATGGACCTCACCACTCAACCTCACATGTATACACTCAACAGATGCCCAACAACTCGTGTATCACACAAAATTGGCTTTTTCTATAATGCAAACACTCTTGCCTTTTACCACTCAACTTGGTTTCTATAGTATCCTTATTCGAAACAAGACATAATCAAATAGAAACAATTAAACCAAGTGATAGCCAAGACTAGAATCCCGAAATAAAAATTTCAAAGAATCAAAAGGGGAAATAGGGTGTGAAAAATAAACAAGAAGAAGTAAAGGAACGAATGTGCAAAGGGAAGGGGACTTGAAGAGAAAGGAGGGCTCAACAACTCTGAAAACAAGAGAGGGACAAATAGGAAGTTAGCATTAAGAGTATTAGGAAAGAAAAATGATGGAAAACTGGAGAAACTTGGAAACCAAGTAAAGGAAAAATAGTATAAGGAATGAATTAAGGAAGTGATTACCTCAAGGAAAGTCACAAACTTGAAGTTAAAGAAAGATGAATGAGGCAAGAAATAAAATAGGAAGCTAAAGGCAAAACAGGAAAGTAATTAAAATAAGAAAGTGAAGTAAATAAGAAAGTAAGCAAGTTCCAAGCAATATAAAATAGGAAAGTACTTGCAATTCAAGTTCAAGCAATTGGAAAGATGTTATCTTTACTTGATTGCAATTAGGAAAGTAGCAAAGTTGGACTCCACTTTTTTAGAAATTGCAGGACACATTCTTATTTTTTTGTTTTTGTTTTTTGTTTTTTGTGTTAAGTCAAGAAGACTTCACTTCTTCTATCGATTTTGATAAAAGCCAAATAATAATAATAAAAGAAGTCTGTGAATTGTTTTGATGAGTTTGTTAAGTTCGCAAATAAATGTAAGTAGAACAAATCATTAAATCAAGATGATATTCAAGAGTTGACTAAGACAAAGTGTAAGACGGACCGGATGAAGTCACATGTCTAAAGCCAAGTCATAAGACGAAGCAAAGACATAAGACGAAGTGAAGATATAAGATAAAACATACAAATCAAATCAAGACGATATAATTAAAGAGTAATCTGTAACGTCAATTAATTAGTTAGTTGGAGTTAGTTACAGGACTCAACTAATAACTAATCTCTGAAGATTCTACAAGTAGTTTTCTCAAGAAGACCATTGGAGAATTAGACCATAAATATCAGTTGTAGTCATAGACAAAACAACTTTTAACTTTCAACTCTTAACTCTTTACTTACACGAAATAATTCTATGATCAATTGAGTATACTGTAAAAATATCCTGAGTGAAAAGAAGGAAGAAGAGAGATCAAGAACACCTGTAACGTGAGTTTAGAAGACCCAAATAATATCTTTTCAAGTGAAAGGGAAGGCTAGAGCCTGAAGAGGCTAAGATAGCAGATAAAGAATACTTTACGAAAGAGACCTGAAGAGGCTCTGAAAGTGAGAAATAATACTTGTAAAGTTGAAAGAGAGTGAAATCTCAGATAAACTTTGAGGACTGGACGTAGCCCAAAGGTTAAGGGTGAACCGGTATAAATTATGGTGTCATATTCTCTAGCCCTTATCTCTTTAATTTCTTGTTGTTAGAAGAAAAGATACTATTTCTGCTATTGCATTACTCAAACAAAATAAGTGCGTTGTTTTGTAATCGTCTGAATCTTTCAATAAAATCAAGAAGTTTTTTAAAGATTACTATCTTAGACGATTTAACACAATTCAACCTCCTTCTTATGTATTTTACATATTATACATAATTTCTATAATAAAAAGTGATTTACTTCAGTTGGTATCAGAGTGAAGTTTCTAAGAAACACTATTACAAAGTGAGGACAAAGGTCCATGGCTGAATCACATATTTTTATAGCTGAAGGTGCCTCATTCATAAGACCTGCTGCATTCAATGGTGAAGACTATCATTATTGGAAGGACAGAATGTGGCTCTTCATAGAATCCACACATATTGATCTTTGGGATATTATTGAAAGTGGTCCATATATTCCAACATACTACGAAGGGAAAAGCATCTCTTGTGACCAATGGTCAGCTGATCAAAAAGCTCGTGTTCAATTAAATTCAAAGGCCAAGTTTTTTTTAGTTGTGCTATAAGCAAAAGTGAATATGATAAGGTTCATGGATGCAAATCTGCAAAGGAAATGTGAGACAGATTAGCCCTTGCACATGAAGGCACAAACCAGGTGAAAGAATCCAAGATTTGTATTCTTATTCATTAGTATGAGTTGTTCAAGATGAAAGATGATGAGTCTATTGATCAAATGTTTGGACGATTCCAAACAATTATTAATGGACTTAAAAGCTCTAGGGAGAATCTACGATAGGCAAGATCATGTTAGAAAGATCCTCAGAAGTCTTTCAAAAAGATGGAGACCCAAAGTAATAACAATACAAGAGGCCAAGGATTTAAGCAAGCTAAAGCTAGATGAATTGCTTGGTTCACTGAAAATCCATGAAGTAGAGCTTAATGTAGAAGATAAACCTAGAACGGACAAATCTATTACATTGAAGGCTGGTCAAAAGAATCAAAAAATGCAGAAAAATAAAAGCACGTCTTTAAAAGCATTAAAGATTGAAGAAATCAAGAATGATGGTGCCAGTAAATCTGATCAAGATTTAAGTGAAGATGAAGACGAACTATCTTTCATTTCAAGAAAAATTAGAAGGATGTGGAAAAAGAAAACAAAAGAAAATAAAGACTCCTCTTTAAAAAAGATTAGCAAAGACGATTCGAAGAATGAGAAAAGCTCTATCGTCTTCAATGAGTGTAATAAACCGGGACATTACAAGTCTGAATGCCCCTTGCTCAAAAGAAAACAAAAGAAGAGTCAAGGAAACAAAAAAGGCATGACGGCAACATGGGAAGATCTGGATTCGTTTGAATTTGAATCCAACTCAGAATCATCAGAACAAGCAAACATATGCTTGGTAGTTGAAGGTGAAAGTGATGATGAGGTAATCTCTGACTTTACTAATCTTCAGCATGTTTATTTAGAATAGTTGGAAGATTCTCATGCTATTTTAAAACGATATAGATTGTTGAAAAAGAAATTTGTTGAAAATTCTAAGAACACAAAAATCTTAGAAGAAGAAAACGTCTGCCTTACGAAACAAGTAGATGATATTAAAAGAAAGTAACTATAGATAGATTTGAGGAGATTAATCAGTTGAAAAAAAGGATTAATATTCTTTTAGCAGATTTATCAAAATTTACAGAGAGTAAAAAAAGGATGAATGATATGATTGGAAGTTATAGGCATCCAGATGATAAAAGTAGTTTAGGTTTTTCTGGTAAAAATACAATTTATAATAGAAATGTTCTTCATAATAGGAATTTTGTTCCTAATAAAAAGAAAAAGAAACATTATTCTTATTATTATTCAAAGAATAATTATAAGACTAACCCCCAAAGGACCCAAGAAAATATGGGTACCTAAGATGGATATAATATATATTGTAGATCTCTTTACTTGGAAGAAGCAACCACCATCAATGGTACTTAGACAGTGGCTACTCGCGAAACATGATGGGCAGAAGGTCTATGTTCCTAGACCTCCAACATAAGCAAGGAGGATTAGTAACTTTTGGAGACAACCAGCATGGCAAAATAATTAGGATCGGCAAAATTGGTAAAGATTCCTTTTCGTCTGTTGATAATGTTCTGGTAGTTGATGGTTTAAAGCATAATCTAATCAGTATAAGTCAATTATATGATTTTGGTTTTGAAGTATCCTTTAATCAAAATTCTTGTTTAGTTAGAAACAAGGATGGGTCCATGGTCTTTTCTGCCAAGAGACGAAATAATCTCTATAGAATTAGCTTAGATGATTTGAAAAGTCAAAATATTTCATGTCTTATATCAAAAGATGATGAAAAACTAATTTGGCACAAAAAGCTAGGTCATATTAGTTTTAAAAACATTTCCAGATTAGTTAGACATGATTTGGTAAGAGGTTTACTAAAGATAAGTTTAACAAAGATTTCTTTTGTGAGAGTTGTCAGAAAGAAAAACAAGTTAAAACATCCTTTTCATCTAAGAATGTTGTAACTTCCTCTAGACCTCTAGGGCTGTTACATATAGATTTGTTTGGTTCGACCAGAACAGTAAGTCTTGGTGGAAAGAAATATGGTCTTGTAATTGTTGTTGACTTTACTAGATTTTGTTGGATATTGTTTTTATCTCATAAAGAGAATCTTTTAAATGCTTTAAAGTCTTATCCAAAAAGTTACAAAATGAAAAAGGAATTTTTATTGCTAGAATTAGAAGTGAACATGGTGGAGAATTTGAAAATGAAAAATTCAAAATGTTTTATGAAGAGAATGAAAATTTCCATAATTTCTCTGCCCCTAGAACTCTTCAACAAAATGGACTTATAGAAAGAAAGAACAGGACGATTCAAAAAATAGCAAAGACTATGCTATGTGAAATGAATCTTCCTAAGTACTTCTAGGCAAAAGCTGTAAATACTGCTTGTTATATTCAAAATAGAGTATTTCTGCGATCTATTTTAAATAAAACTCTATATGAGTTATGGAAGGGAAGAAAATCAAATATTTCTTACTTTCATCCTTTTGGTTGCAAATGCACTATCTTGAATACAAAAGAAAATTTGGATAAATTCGATTCAGGGATCAATTCAGGAATTTTTCTAGGTTATTCTATTATATCTAAAGCTTATAGAGTTTATAATCTTGTTTCTAAATATGTTGAAGAATCTATGCATATAAAGTTTGATGATGATTCTCATCTAAATAAGAGAGACGATTTTGATGATGAAAATCTATCTGCTCCCTTAGTTAGTAACCCAGACGATTCACCTTCAGACGATCCATCTGATAAAGTAGTAGATCTCTCTGAGAATATTAGTTTGAGAAAAGGCTAGAGATACAAATCTTCTTACCTAGAAAATCTGATTATAGGAGAAACATCAGGAGTGAGAACTAGGTCTAAGTTTAGGAGAGAGGCCAATGTAGCTTTTGTTTCTGGATTAGAACCTAAGAAAATTGATGAAGCTCTTCAAGATGAAGCTTGGATTTTAGCTATGCAAAAGGAGTTAAATCAAT